>JBAFWW010010068.1:0-19238 GCA_036873685.1 Agapornis canus
TGGATTTCATCAGGTCCCATGGACTTGTGCATGTTCAGGTTCTTAAGATGGTCTCTAAGATGGGCTCAGAGAGTGTTGATTAGTGTTAGAGAATTCAGCTGGATGTTAATCACTGACAGAGTACCCCAGCAGCTGTTGGCAAGGTGTGTTTTGAGATGTTATGGAGGATCCTAACTCATTCAATGTATGTATTTATTCTCTATGTATTCCCAATATACAGAAAGGCCATAGCTCTTACATTTTGCCTGCAACTTCTACGTTAGCATGACATTTAGAGTTGGCTGTATTATATCTATAGGAAAAACATAAAAAAAATGAATTACTTCACTACTCAAATGAAAATGTTGGCAGAGATTATAGAAGCAGGAGCAGCAGGTCCCAGAGAAAGAAACTCCAGCTTGAGACAGGGGGTAGTTTACAGTTTACTCATTTTGATTAATTCTAAATTGTTAGAACAAGTATGTTCATGAAGAAAAAGGTTCTGAAAAAATTCACATTAGTGGGACTTCCATGGGTGTGCTAGCTGGCAGGTTGGCTGCCTGATTTACAGAGGCAAAGAATGGAAGCAGAGAAAAGGTTTAAGGGAAAAACTTACTACCAGGTAAAATCCAGGCCAATGAATCATATGGAAATGAATCATGTCACATGACTGAGAATTGTCTGAATAATCTTTCTATTTGCCTTTTTTTTTTTTTTTTTTGGGAAAAACTAAATTTCTCAGTAAATGAAATGTGGGCTAGTAAAATTAAACTACTAATAATAGTTAAGTAATGATTTATATTTCCCTTTGATGTGAAAATAAGTAACTTTTATTTATTTTCTCTCTAACTGCCTAATTTACAGAGTTTAATTTTAAAAGAGGCTATACTACTGGGAAAAAAACAAACCCCAAAAAATCGCTGATAAACCAACAAAAACCCAAACACCTCCCTCCCCCCAAACTCCCAACATACCAAACAAATCCTACTCTTAGACTGGAATTAATTATGATTGACTTATTTTGTGCCACCTAACAGCTAAAAATCAAACTTCTTCCACAGCTCTATTCTTTATCCTTCTTTACCCCATGGTCTTAACAGTAGCAGTAATCTACTTCTGTAGATTTTTAACTTCCCTAAGGGTTAAGTGGACATCAGTTCTTTAAACAATGACATAAGTAATTCCTAGGTAAACAATCTTAATGAACTACTCACGTGTTACAAAACAAACACACACACAAAATATCAATGTCCTCCATGCCCAGTTCATTTTACCACTTCAGTCTGTGTAAACTGCGGACACTTTTGTCAGTGACATGGAGAATATATTTGCTTCCTTTGGGTAACCTGGCTGTTTTCACTCTTTCTCCTCTCTGGGATTTGGGGTGGGGTCTGTATGGAATGACTGATTAGTGAAAATTAGTGGCTAATATTGAGGATGTATATATGTTGGTTTAATTTTTTTTTTTGACACGTCTGTTTCACTTTTCTGTCTTCTCTTTGGAAGTCCACAGTGCTGGTTCACAAAATGTATTTCTCTGCTTTTTGGCAGTCAGACAGTAATTACAATGATGCTCTGCTTAATAAAATGGCAGTTAATTCCATGACTTGTATGTAATTTTAAGGCTGCTCAAGGTTCCTATCACAATATTATTTTGTGAAAAGAAGGAGCAGAATAATAAAATTTGTAGTTGTGGTATGACAATATCTTTGTTGGTAGAAGGAGGCATAATTTTTAATTAGGGGAAAGGTTGAATTGCTACTATGAAATAGCAATGCAAGAGGCATTTCTGTTTAATAACTTCTCATTTTGCTATGATCTACATTGCAGAAGTTTTTGGTGTGAAAAATAGGATGAAAAACTGCCTTATTTCCAACTCACTAATTTAAATAAGTTACAATCTTTTTATTAGTTATACCTCTTATTGCCTTGCTCTTTCAGGTGGCAAAGTCTGCAATACTTAGAAATATTAACACCAAAATTGATACAAATATGAGTTTGTAGAATTTCACATTATGTGTTCATGCTACTACAGCAGTTTTAGTTTAACTCTCTGCTGGTGTCTGCAAAACATGGGAAATCAGTAATACAAGATCTTACAAGGAAATATCTACAACTCTGTATGTTTATTCCACTTTGATTCTTCAAAAGACTCTCACAGAGGACTTCATTTAAAGGTAGAATGGGTAGATTCCATGTGCTAAATGGAGTTCTATATGTAACTATCTCTTTCAGCCAACTGGAGAACTTGAAAGCACCTTTATTCATACCAGCTTTCTTATTCCTTGTTAGTGTTAATGATATAATAGCATTTTGATTAGGAAAATACAAATAGAAAAAAGATAGTATAAATGAAAAGAGAAAAAGGTAACAGCTCAGCTTATTTTTACTTCACCCCAGGTGCAAACTGTTGATAGTCAGAACAGTTCACAGCTGCATCCCTTTAATTCTATCTGAACTGCAAGAACTCCAAAATCAAAATATAGTGACTAGCAACAGCTGGGCTTTATTGCTGAACCAGATTTCCCCGGAGCTTTAGTAGTACAAACAAATTATTTTTCGTAGTATATTATAGCTTAATTAGTTTAGTATGCCCAAAGTGAGCATTTGTGAATACCTCTCTCAATTTTTTTCTATATAAGAAATCATGTAGTGTAACAGTATTCCCCCAAGACTGATGTTCCTCCCCTTTTGTTGAAATCCCCAGAGTTCTGATTGGTTTGTCCTTGCAGGAAACCAGGCAGGATTAAAACCTTCCTGCCTACTTGAGCTAATGTACTGATGTTATTTCCCTTGCTAAGTAATCCTATGACTTGCGGAAACTATGAGAAACAGTGAAAAACTGAAGAGAAAAAATAATAATAAAAAAAAAATAAAGTATTGTTATGTGAGATGCAGCCACTTAATGTTATGGTTGATCTCCACTTCCCCTGCCCTCAACATTTTTGTTAGTGGAGGAATAAGTAAAAGCACAAAGTACTTGTGAAGAACTGATAGTATCCGAATAACTTGATTTATTCCACTGATAATGTACAAATAGAAGCTTTTAAATTATACTTACTGTTCTGACAGCTGATCTTCCAGTCTCTGATAAATGGTCTCTCACTTAAGTGAAAATAAACAGAGTATATGATATTGATTTTACTATAGCTCATTGAAAACCTGTGGTGTAGGTCATACTGTGTAATTGTGTTGTGATAAAATGACTACTAGACAAGAACTTTCTTTGTTGGTTCCATCTGCTCTAGTTTCTCTTACTTTGTCTTTGCTTCATGGGAATAAATAATACCTTAAAAACAACACATATATACTATCTAATAATTTTTGTAGTCAGGAAAAAAAAAGAAAATAAATTTTGCACATAGTTATATATGTGTTCAACTTAAATCATTTCTTTATGTCCATAGAGCTCCTTGTATAAATCTATTTGGTCATCAGACTAAGCTTTTCCATGTTCAAGTCTTGAATTTGCATGACGCTTGTCCATCTTAATAGGAAACTACATTTCTGAGCTGCCTTTGGTAGCTTAGCATATTATAGATGTAGATGCATGCCCTGGCATGATTTCAGAGCTTTCAAAAATATGAGGTTAGTCATGTACATATGGGTATACGCCTACCATGGTTTACTGCTGTGAGAAAATACAGGAAATGAAGGATGAGTGATTACTTACTGTTATTTTCTATCACTAGTAGTTATTTGATTTCTCCTTAAACACATATTGCAAGAACATAGCAGAGTAATAAACAAGAAATGGGCAGAGCTAAGGAGCAGTTAGATTAACTGACATGCTTTATAGCAACTGTTGAATAAATCAACAAAACTTGTACTTAACATTCCTTTGTTTTTGCTTTCCAATGGAGAGTATGTAGCTATGGGTGAAATTTTTAAATAAAATGGCTTTACTAGTAGCATTTCCCTGTTGACAGCGGTGGTGATTGTGTATAAACAGGATTTCAGGTGGCTGCCAAAGGCTACCTGAATCACATTGTATTCCTCAGCTCAGATATAAAACAATTAGTGGCTTATAGATCTTGATTAATTAGATCCAATTTTTAGTTAGCATCAGACCTCTTGTTACTGAAGAAATGATGGAGCTTTGTAGCTGTGAGAAAGAAGAAATTTATATTAAATAGAAAAGTAAAAAACCCCATGTGTGTTGACAGGAAGAAGGGGGAAAAGAGGAGAAATCATTAATCATAGAGTGTGTTGCCACATGATGCTAGAGCCCCAGAATAATTTCTTGTTGTTTTTACTGATCCTGCTGTATATTCTCTTTACATCTTCAAGCAGAAGCAAGAGTCAGAGACTAAGTATAATATATGCAAGAAAATATTTAATCCAAAGTGGTTTATATTCCTATTTATTCTGGGGACATAGTCTCACAAAATGTGTTATTACGTGAGTAGATTTAGTTATGAAATCTGATTTGGGCTGCTTTAATGACACTGATGTGTCAGATATTTTAGCGCTCAGGTGAAAAAAGTAAAAGATTTCCCACACAAAGCATGCTATATTAAATGTAGCTAAAAGGAGGGGAGAGGGAAGGGGAGGAGGAAGTTGTTTTAAAATAATAATACTCTAAGCTATTAAAAACATAAAGAATGAAATTACTTTGCTTGCTCTGTCTTATTGTGCTGTATGAAAAGTTTCAGAATGATGAAAGGTAACAAATTGCATATAATTCATTGAAATTTCTGTAAATACAGTATATTTATCCTAAAATATTTTAAATAAACTATTTTTAGAATAAAACATATCATTACAACCTTTTTATTTAATACTGGTAACAAGGTCCTCCATGGTTGAAAAAAAAGGTTTCTTTTAATTTATTTTTTCACTTAAAAAGGGATAGTCAAACTTCTTCAGATAAGGTTGCTTAATGTTAGTTGCTTTCATGCATGAACTCTGTGCAGGCCTCCAAAATTGTATTAAAAAATGTCCTTGTGGAGACTTGAAGGATAAGACAGGGAAAAAGAAGGTGCCTGAAAGAAAGGAAGAAGAGAAAATACATGTAATATAAATAGAAATAGTCAGCTGTGCTGCTTTTGCTATTTGTATACTAGCAAATAAAGTCATTGCCTGTAGCACACAGAAGATACGCGTTGAAGGGAAAAAGTACAACTTACAAGTTTTGCTTCCAAAACTACTGATGGGTTCAAGTGCTTCCTATGGTTCAAAAAGGTGAAAGCTGTTGTTTTGAAGATCAGACAATCGACCTCAGGGCAAATGTAATTTGGAGCATGTGAAAAGCTCTCTGAATGGGAGCACACCATTAAGCCTACCACTTGGCTGGTCCTTTGCCTGTTGCAGTCTAAGAACACCATGTGGAAGAGCTTGGAAGAGACTGTAGTCTCTGGCACTGCATCAGGATCCACACCCTCAACCTTGCAAAAGATCCTTGAAAAGGAATATAGATCTTGGGAAGACTTTTGCCCAGTTCTCACCAACAGTCTCATGGACAACAGCAAGCATAAATAGGGATACCTTGCCTTTATTTAGAAAGTAAAGCTATTAGCTGAGAGCATTTTGGTTATGAAATGCTTCTCTCCTTTTGCCTTCACTTCTAAGCAGCCAAAATTCATGCAGCTTATTTGGCACTGAAAGTGTGTAGCAGTGCCATATCCTTGACAATGAGACTTTTCCGTCTCTGCATAACTGTAAGTGCCATGGATTACAGGGAGCTCCTACTCCTCAAGAAGTGTGAAGAGGCATTTTCATTTCCAGTTTCAGCATGTAGCTTGCAGATAGGATCAGCTGTGCATGGTATTCCTCAAGAAGGGTCAGTGAGGATGTTCTGTCTCATTTACCAGCATGTCATCATGTCCAGTTGAATGTGATGTCCATGGTTTATCATTTCATGGATCACTACAAAATAAAGAAGCAGACAAACTTTGGCACAAGGAGGAATTACAGGGCAAATTTTTGCTGACTGCTGTGAAAGCAACAGTGGTGCTCTGCTGAATTCATGTAAGACAAGTTGAACCATTCTTTGATACAGTTAAGTAGAACATAGTAAGGAACAAGCCACAATAAACATGAAATGAGCCTTTGACCAAGTGATAGGTTAATTTTCTCATGTTCCTCCTTCTACCTCCTGCTTTCAATGTTTGGTTAGAAGCTGAGTTCATCTTCCCTATATAGCTGTTACAATGATTACTAAAGCTGATCTGCAACAGGTGCTGATGAAAATGCTGTACACAGCTAAAGGGAAATTACTGTCACTGTTTACACAGTGTTTTGCTTAAAAAAAATAATTGTTTAAAAGGTTATTAAAAATGTCCAAAGCATAATGTTAAAATAATACTCATAACAAGCATTAATAAACCTGTGATTTGGTGGCGGTGGTGTATGGAGATGGAGATGGAGGTGAACAATGAGAAAGACTTGCATGGTAGTGATGGTGAGGAAGTCTTTTCAAAAATCTGTGGAAATACAAACAATTCCTGTATGTGAAGAATTACTCCCTTTTTAAATAAACAGACAATATATTTGTGAAAGAACCATTTTTTTTTCCACCAGTGAGAAGGACACTACCATATTAATTTATTACGTAACAGAAACAGCACTGGGAGAATAAAATAAGCTTTCCTCTATGCTGCATTTAAATGAGTATATGTGCATGTTTCACTGAAGTTTGTTGTTATTCTCATTCTCTCATGTTCCCCCATGTTCTTTAAAGAGAATTCCATTAAAAAAAATTATAAACTGACTGCTTTCAAATTTTATTTTTTTTTTTTGGGGGGGTGGTGTTGGGTGTGACGTATAATGAAAGTTTCAAATCAATTATTAGGCAGAAATTATTGTTCATTTTATCTCTTAGAAAGGGAAGAAGTCAATAAGCTCTTTTTATACTAAGGTAGACCATATGAATTGTAAATTATTTTAAATACAGTCACTAGATTCCTTGGAGAGTGTATGTGTCCACAAAAAAAACCCGTAAACAGTATGTCAAAACCGCAATTTAACTACAGAGGGTTTTAAATCTGAGTTTCTAAAGTGAATTGATGTCTTCTTCAGATGCTGACTTATCTATAGCACAACAAATAACTGAAACACAGCTGACTTAAATATTTGGGAGATTTTCTGATGGTATCAAAATAGTGAATGGCTTGCTCTTTATGCAAATTAATGTATCAAAATGAAAGGTATAAAGGTGAAACAGCAGTCATGTCATTAATTGTCAGGATGAGTAAAAGAAATCTCAGCCATTGTTTTAGACAGAAGATGTGCCAGTCTCAGAGGGAGACCGATCTCTAAATAATTTCTTGGTTATTTTCTAAAATCCACAAAGTACAACTGGAATAATCTAGTTGGATTTCCTGCATGAATATGAACAACAGGCTTGTCGAAATTATTACTGTTTGAAATCCAGTATACTTAGTGATACATCAAAGGAATTGACCACCTCATTCATTTAAAAGATATAGTTTGACACCACAAGAAAAGACTTTGCTATGAATTGACAATAATAGATGTTATCACTAAGATTTACTTTAGGTCTGCCCAGTTTCTCAGAGAATCATTTCAGTCAGTATACTACAATTCTTTGGAGAAAAAAAAAAAAAAAAGGCAATCAGGTTACACTTAAAATTTCTAATAAAGAAGAATTCTGTGCTTCCTACTGTGTGTACATCCAGTTGGATTGCATCCACTGTGATTCCATTTTTCCAGTAATATCTTGGAATATGCAAACTCATTTTAAGGAATGCCACTGTACTGTCAATGCTAGGAGTACTATCAGTCACCACACCTTTGTCAACCCATTTGGGTTTGATCTCCAATGTGAGAATGCATTAGTGTATTAAATAAGGTTCACTAATGTAACTTCACATTCAGTATCGGAACATGTGACAATTTCTTTTGGTGTGACAACTGCATATGAAGACTGTGTTTGTGACTCTGCGAAGTTGTTTTTCTAATGAAGACAAAGATAAGGAAACTGAAATTAGATTTAGTTTCCCTCTTTTTTTTAAAAAAAAAAAAATAAATATTCTGATTTGCCTTAAATGATAGGTCTATTGAGACTCCACATGTATTCTATATGAATGCAGGCTGGCACTTTATCGTTGCAATGCATGTCTCTGAAATGTTTCAAAATCAAATCCAGGTGCACAGAAGATGGGGAACTGTGTTCAATGTTGGAAATGCTAGACATGGTTTTATTTGGGCAGATTTCTTTTGAAGAACAGCTACCACCTATACCTCACTTTTCATAATGTAACCTATTGGAAACTATGTATAATGGAAGCACAGAATGGTTAGGGTTGGAAAGACTCTTAAGATCATCTAGTTCCAAACGCCAAGTAGGAGGCATATTTGTAGAAGTTAGGTTTCATACACCTGGATTCCTAACTGTGAGTGAATTATTAGAGAGTTCTCAGAAGTGGATACATCTAATCAAACAAGGAAGGATATCTTGTCACTTGACTACTATTTTCATTAGAAGGAGGTAGTTTTTCATGACCTAGGATTGTTAACTTCTAGATAAATTTACTATAAATTTGCAATAAGAGGTGTTTTATCAAGCTGCACTTTCTTTTTCCTTAGTACAAAAATTCATCTTTATGTGCTATATGTAAAATGAAACAGAGATAATAATACTTTGAAATTTTGAATAGAAGTCTGTAATGTATCATTCTTTTTTTCATTCTTTTGTTTTGATGGGACAACTGAAAACAGGATGTGAACCTTCCTGTCATTTTCCCTACATCTCCTTAAATAATCTCTTTATAAAGTGTTAAGTGGCAAAATCAGATAAAAGGATTTTTTTTTTTTCCCACCTGATATCTGTAAAGTAATTTTAGGATTAAAAACCATTATTTTGTTTTAATAGAACTAATAGTAGCTGATGATCCTTTTTTATTAGTATTGTTAGTTATATATTTAAAATCAGGATGTTCGGGACAGGTTTATCCGGTATTATCACAGCAAAACCAGTCAATGATACCTCGGAGCTGAGCACAAGCTTTCTGAACAAACTAAAAGGTTTGGACATGCTTGAACGTGCTCTGAATTCTGCAGCATACTCTCACAGGGTGATTGCTGTTTATAATCTATGTTTCTTTTTCCTTATCTCTTAATATATTATTTCTCTAGTTAACTATTTATTTGTATCGGAGCCCTTCTCCACTTGGATGAAATTTTGTAACAGGTGTTTTGTTTTGCTTTATTTTTTCTCTAGAATCCTAATCTGTTGTTCTCAATTCACATGCAGCTGCTGGGACTTCAGGCTGCATAATGAAAGTTTTATGGATTTCAAGAGAGACACATTAAACCTGCCTTGAGCTTTTGAGATGAAAGGTGATGTATAAGTTCAGTGAGACCCTATTCACTATAATGCAAATGAAAGCTGAAGGAAACAAATATGTATCTGAAAGGTTGAAAGCAGGAAACTTAAAGGGTCTTTCATCATTTATTGTTGAAATTTTAGGAGAACATGTGCTTTCTTACAGTCTAGCCAGTAGAGAGGACAATGGAAGCCAGAACAAGAAATGCTTTGTGTATCACATAAAAATTGTTGGGAGACTTTTTGTTGAATAATGTAAGACACATATAATTAAACTGAAATAAGGTCTCTTAATCAGTATGAATCTTTTTATTTTGTAATAATAGGTTTTAATTGCTTAAATTTAATTTAATTGTTCTTGACAAAATCAAGCTTTGGTTTTGTTGTATTTTTGGGTTTGGGTTTGAGTATTTTTGTGTTGGTGGTGGTTTTAGTTTCTTAATAGCAATAACTAAAATGTATTATTGACTTTTTTTTTTTTTTTCCCCAAGTCTGCTACAGGTTTAATGAAATTGTCTAAAGAAACAGACATTTCTAAAAGGCATAATAAAGAAGGCTTGAAATCAAGAATTTTAACAATAATCAAAAAGGAGAATGAACAGAGCACATATTGCCATCCTTCTTCTCTGCACTGTCTCAACTGCTTTCTTCCAGGAACCATATACAGTGGCAGACTGACTTTTGAAGAGAGCCTTTCAGATGGCATTACCCTAAATCCCTGTCCTAGCAACAGATTTCTGGCTTAAGTAAATTCTCTTACTGAAGTTCTCTAGTCAGTCCCAAATAGCACAGTAATATCTAAATTTCCTCTTCAAATATATATACATCTATCTTGGATGTTGTTTCCCACATATCAGTTGTTAGTGTGTGAAAATCACTTGCAGAACAGCAGACTATGTAGTCTCCATACATTTGATTAAGGTGTACTCCTAGCAGAAGCTGAAACTTTCAAGTATCAAATCTTAAGATTAGCAAAAATAGTTTTATTGAAGAGTTTTATGTTTTATTTTAATCCAGACCTAATCCTATATGAATGTAAGAAACAAACACTAGCAAGAAGCTATTGTCTAGAAAACACGCAAGCACTAACAAATGTGAAACAAATTTTCAAGGGTGAAAAGGGAAGAAACATATGAAACAGCAAAAATTAATCAAGAGTTTATTCCACAATAATAGAAAAGCTACTTAAAAAATTTTACTAAATGTTTATATGAACAGACAGTGTTTTTTTTTTTTTTAAAGTTATAGATATATACACAAAATATAATGTACAATAGCAAAAATCTTTAAGGTTCCTTCCAACTCTAACCATTCTATAATTCTAAAAATCTCTCTTTCTGACTTTTCATTGAGTATCTCCACTCCCACTGGGGTTTCCTCTTAGGAGTTCTTCTCTGCTACTAAAATCTAATGCAAGAAAGGCAGAGTAAACAGTGGAGAAAATATTCTGGATTCATTAACTACTATTTTGTCTCCAGTGAAGAATTATGGGGAAATAGAAAAGACAAACCTGCAGCTAAATGAGTTTTTTTCCTCATTGAAAACTACCAGTTGAAGCAGAGTTGTAGTTCTGAAGATTTGGCCAAATATAACTTTTTTAGTGTATCCTATTATATAGATTTTATTTTTTTTTTTAATGATTTAGTAGCTCTGAAATTATACTACCCTTTAAATGGTCCCAGTGTGTAACTTTGGCTTCTAGAAATAACATCCCTAAAGTTCTAAGGTATACCCAGGTCAAAGTATTCTTAAACCAATTACAACTTCTGTTCTCCAGGAAGGTATGACTTCAAAGAGTTAACAATATGCACCACTTCATGATCACATTTTTCAGCCTCTGCCTGTAATACTGCTGTTGTCTTCTGATGTTGAAACATGTTTTCCTAACTGGATTACAGCACACGAAAAATATCTAACATGTTATGCCAACAGCATCACCTCTGTTTCTAACTTGAACATCTAGGACTGTTCATTTAATTACAAAAACATATTAAACTCTACTGGTAGATAACTTGTAAAGGAAAAGGGAATTAAAAATAAAATTAAAAAAAAAAGGCTCAATTAATTTTATTCTCCTGGTAATGTCTGACAAATTCTTGTGAATTCATGTCTTGTTCTAAAAGTGACTATGTTTTCCTGGGTGTCTTGGACCTAATCCCTAATAATATTCAGCGATTATTAAACCTCTTTCGTTGGGGGGAAAAAAAAATAAATAATTAACTCCTGAAATTCACCTTTCTTTCTTTGCTTTTCACTTTAAGAAGAGAACACTGAGTTTGTGGTCACTGATGATGTGGTCAAAAGTGAGAATTTTACTAAAATATTTTGGTTTATTTTGTAGTTTAATTAGCTTCTATGTTTTCTTCCATCTCATACCCAAAATCCAAGACGAAACCTCCTAGAAATTGACATGTTAATGTTACTAAACATAAATGAATCAGACCTTATAAAATAATGGTACCACTAGGAATAAATAAAGTTATTTTTACGTTAACATTTGTTTGAGATAGATTTTTCATTGATAGAAACTTGTATAAGGATGTAGGTATTTAACATGAATTATGGAGGATCTAAGAATACCAGTGGCTTGTCATTGGTAATTGCATGAAGCAGAAGCTGCTGAGAGAGTGGATGATTGCTTGCAGTCCAGAAAGCCAACCGTGTCCTGGGCTGCATCAAAAGGAGCGTGACCAGCAGATCAAGGGAGGTGATCCTGCCCTTCTACTCTGCGCTTATGAGATTCCACCTGCAGTACTGTGTTCAACTCTGAGCCTCCCAACAGAAAAGTGACATGGATCTGCTTGAATGAGTCCAGAGGAAGTCATAGAAAGCGTCCCTGCCCATGGAAGGGGGCTGGAACTAGATGATCTTTAAGGTCCCTTCCAACCTTAATCATTCTCTGAATCTATCATACTATGATACCATTATACCTTTAATACTATGATACTGCTATACTATTATGATTTGTCTGAGTCCCTCTAGGAATTTAAAGGGAGTTTGTCTACATGGGTTAACATTTTCCACACAGCAAAAAGGCTGGTACAATCTGAGATTATCTGAAGATAAATCCTGCAAGGTGGGCCTGGATTTGGGAGCTGATGGAATTTCCTGTAGGGTACCATCTGAAAGTGCCTCTCCAAGTGATGTACAACAGGCATCCAAGCACTGGAACTGCCACATTCTCAAAACCAGGAGTCACCTGGATAAGGCAGAGACCTTTCTGATATAAATGCAGTTTGAGTGGGTAACATATATTTTTCTTTCATGGCTTTGCTTAAATCTCTATAACCACTGGTAATGGCGTTGTCTGGCTGGGATGTTAGGAACACTGGTAATTTCTACTTGTCTTTACCTTTTTTGATATGTGTGGTCTAAAACATCCTAATAACAATATTTCTCCCATAAAGGAAAAAGTGGATCTATAAAGTGGAGAATTGTGCAATTCTTCATGCACTTTAGTCTCCAGAATATCCTTGAGAGGATTCAGATGGCATCAGAGTGAGTCCTCTGATTAGTTTTATGGTCCAGTAATAAAGAAGTGACACTGAAGGAGGACAGGAGACATTTCCAGTAAAATTAGCAACACTGAAGCTTCTCTGGCCTGCAAGAAATTACTGGTGTAATACTTGAATTTTTAGGATCACAGGGAGCATGTCACAGACTCATTCACTGTGTCTTTTACTTGCCTTTCCTACTGTGAAAGCTGTGTATTTCAAGTTCCACTGGGCAGTTTGCAAAACATTTGTCACAGCATGCTCTGCACTTGATATCCATAGGAATTGTATATGCTGTGTGTAACATCATGCCTCTATAATCACTTGGTATTTTGGATACTTTTAATTTCTCTGCTCAGCACTTTTATTTGCCAGTTTGCTCCCCCATGTTCTAATGACTTCTTTTTCCTTATTTTCTACCATTAGTGCACTTACCCATTTTCTTGTTTGGTTACAGCTCTCACTGGCTATGTCTATGGTTTGGCTGTAGATTAAATCCAGACTCTGCTGGAATAAGAACACTTCCACTACATGATGCAGAGTGCTGATAAACTTACACTTGAGCCAACAAAGTAAGTTTATAGTACTCAAAAAATGTTGATGAGCTGACTTTGTGCCAGCTGACTTTATGCTAAGTCAGGGCTGTCTGACCATGCCAGATATCCCACAGCTAGTGAACCTCCTACAGATAGGCAGTGAGCCTTCTCACAGACCCTTCTTGCTCCCTATCTGCCTGCTTGCCCACAGAGTCATTCCCTTTGGAAGCAGCCTTGCATCTTTATATGCAAGAACAGGGCCCTGTATTTCCTTTGTCTTTGGATTCCATCTGTAGTCACGGACATAGCCATAGACCTGCCATGCATTGCATCTCTGCATTGGCCCACTGCCCCTGACTTTGCCACTGCCATATAATTGAATGTTAGTTACAATACCATGGTTATCATCACAGAGACAGGGACAGGATTTGAGCCAGATCAAGGCCATGTGTGCCTCATTTGCATTAACCCAGATTCCACTGTGTTTATCTCAAGCTAGAATGAAGGTGGGTAGATCTAAAACAGCTGCTAGGGCTCCAGGGGCAGGATCTTCTACAGGTCTTCTCTTGCCAGCATGTGCAAAGGTTCTCTACGAATGTGCATTAAGTTTATTTTGCCTTTGCAGGACCATAGCATGGCACTGAGTCTTACCCTGCTGTTTGACTGTTAGCATTATTCATGCATCTTTGGCCTGAGCCAGCTGATCTTTTCCTATAGGTTTGGAAAATACAATTACCCAGGGATTGGCACAAGGGAATCCAGATGAGGCCATCCTTACTTTTTTTTCCAGTACAGGAGGGAAAATTTTAGCCATCCAAACCTTCTGTGTTCAGGGCCAAGGGAGAGTTCCTGGCTTTACTTCATTTATTGGTATAGGACTAAAAAGACCAGCTGTTCTTGACTAATCTGAAAGTTCTAAAGAAGGGTTAATATGGACTAAGGACAGTAATGCCTGTAAATACTGTGAAGAGCTTGGCAACTACTTGACTGCAGTGCACTCAGATGTTTGAGAAGTTGGGCCTCCTATTTGCTGCCCCTTTTGAGGAAAAAAGGGAGCATCTGAGGACAAACTCTGGATCATTTTTGAAGGCCTTTGAGACCTATTTCTATTTCCTTATCATATTCTAAGCATACAGCCAGCTGCTAGGCGTTTTGCCAAAAAAACAGTCTGGTGTTGCTGGCAATTCTGTCCCTGTTCTTCTGTGAATGACTGGGAACTGGCCTTCTGCTACCTAAACCCTCCCACTCTCAGAATGAGCTTTTCAGTCCAGGAAGTAGTACCTGTAACATCTGGAGGCTTTGACTTCTTGCTACACTTGTTTCAAGCTGAAAAGTTGTGAATCACAGCTCCATACCTGTTTCTTTCTACAAAAATACCTCACTGGCTTATTTTACTTGAGCTGCACAGTAGGCCATATTACACTTAAAATGTAGGTACACACATACATAATCAGCAATGATGAATTTTGTTGTTCAGAATCATAGAATCACAGAATAGTTAGGGTTGGAAAGGACTTTAAGATTTTCTAGTTCCATCCCCCCTTGCCATGGAAGAGTACTTGGAGAAGAAAAAAGACATTGGCATGATGTATCTCCTGTCCAATTAACTTACTATTCTCATTTCAACTAATGGATCAGCAGTTATACAGCTTGATATAGGTAGAGAATATTCCCAGGTGTTTCCTGGGATAATGGGCTTCTCTATAGAGGCCATTTTATTCCTACCCAATACATTCAGTATTTTGGACAATTTTGTGCCAAATAGAGTGAGTGCACAGTGTTGAAAAACTTTTTGTGTACTCCTGTAGTTGCATGGCTGACTGCCATCATGAAGCATAAAGAACTGTGTGACAGAGATAACAGGGGGAACATCTGCATCTGATGTTCATCATGGGTCTGTAGAAGTCTTTGTCATCCATTTACTGGATCTAGTGGTGGAAGATCCTGGAGAGCATGCTGGATCCAACAGTTACAAGTTCTTGCCCCTTCCATTCTCACTGGGACACCAGCCAGCCAGCCAGAGCATCCCACAAGCAGAACCTACCATCACCATAGCTGATGTAGATAGAGGATATGTCAGCTATCATTCATGATACCCTGGAGCTAAGGGTGCTTATTTAGCTACGGTATCTACAATGACCGTTTCTATTTTCTGTTTAAGCAATTTGGGTATCTGTAGTGAAAGTCAGCTGCCTGGGCACATGAACCTGATCTTTGGCCAAGTGGATGGGTAATCTACAAAATTCAATGTATGGGAGTAGGGAAGAGCAAACACGGTCTGGCCCAGAGGAGGTGTACTGTTCTGTTATTGTCCTGGTCCAGAGCCAAATGACAACTACAGCTGCACTCAATTACTTTCATACTAGCTCTGAACAGGACAAAAGCCAGAAGATAGCTGAGGTAGGTTATGAGAGACCTAGCACAACATGTAGCAAGGTCTTTACTGGCACCTGTTTCTTACTCAAACACCTCACACATTCAGTATTGAAGTCACTCACTTCATAAGCACAGTTTCCACAATCCATGCTTCATATACTTCCCTAGGAAAACAGACCACATAATTTCCATTAGCTTTCAGAGATCAAACTCCAGTGAACAAAAGCAGGCTACAACCAATGCCTACTGGGATCAAGTCTGGTACTGTGATCCTGGGAGCTAAACATATTCTACATTTTTGCAGTTTCTGTTATGCACTGTTTCCAGAATCTGTTTTCCAAAATCCTTTGTTTTAAAAGCTTTCTCATGTTTCCCTTGACAAGCTCTAAGCTCTATTGTTACTTCTGTAGTTAGAATCCCAAAACCTTAAGGGCTGGAATGGAAATCCTGCTCATTTGAGATTTAAAAAGATGGTAAAAAATATACTGGTAGAATGTGCAGGACAAAAGGGACTGTAGAGAAAAACAACAGAGACAAAATAAAAGGGAAAAATGAAGTCGTATCACTGCATCTCATTATTGTAACTCACAGCTGTGGTATTGTTTCTATGTCATGAAGTTTAGCTGCTACATGAGAGAATGTAGATATGCGAAAAAAAAAATATTGGAAGGATAAGGCTTCTCTCCCAGTTTTGCTCATCATTACTTCATCTCAGGTGCAGAATCCATGCCATTCATGATTGCCCAGTGCTTCAGTCTACCTGGAAAGCCCTCCAAGGCCTCTTGAAGTTTATCAAGCTGTTCAAGCATGACTTACCTTTAACATAGTCCATCTTTTCTATCACTAAAATTTGTTCCCTCATCTTCCCAGAAGTCTTTTTCCTTCTCTTGCCAGTTTTTACAGACCATCCCACTTTTCCCATCTTGATTATAAGTAATAAAGTATAACACCTGATGAAGAAGTGATTTATCCTTTTTTCCATTGGCTTTTACCTGACCAAGAGATCAATGTCAAGGCAGGCAAACAAGTAGGCTTTCTTTTTGCTGATCAATCACTCCCTTTCTAAAGGATGATAACAGAAATGCATAATAAACAGTGAATATAGTTATTAATGTGATTCTAGCTGCCTGTTCAGCTCTGTTAATAAGTGAATCCATGTCTGTATGTATTGTTATGATGAGACAAGAAACCTTCCTACTGTTTCTGTTTTATCAATTGCTCAGGCAGAGGACTAAGACGGTACATTAATCTTTTAAGAAGAGGTCTAAATTCAGCCTGGTTCAGCAAAACCTTCTGGTGAGATCATTCTCCAAAACTGTGGCTTATTTTGCAAACAGAAGCTGAGCTGCCCCTAAGAACTGCCTAAGAAATTATTACATTTTACTGAGGCTGACATCCCACAACCCGTAAAACAAGCAAGTGGATGTACTATGTACTGTGATCCTCAGGCAGCTAACCCTGTAAGCTAACTCTTACTAGTACAGAATCAGTGTTGTGTGATCTCCCTAAATTAAAGGTGTACTACTGCACCTCCAACTTGATCACATCTGTGTTCCAAAATATACTGCTGTACATGCAAATCACGTGCTTTCCAAAAAGCTATCTGAAAGATTTTCTATTCGGCTTCTCATGTCTGTGCTGCCTTAGACTTGCCTTCTTCATTTTCCCTTCACCTTGATGACAGATAAAGCAATACTTTTCCTTTGCAATTTACCCTTCCTCCGCTGCTAGATCTTCACTATTTAGACTTCTGATACATCACCTGGGTCAACCCTACTCTGTGACACAGCTTTGGCAGCTAACAAACTATTAACACCGTTGACAGTGATTAAAAACAGAAAGACTTTTTCACCCTGCAGCTGCAAGATGTTTTCACTACTCACAACAGACAGCCCCAAACACTCTGCAAACACAAAATTGTTGCCAAACCACAAATCTGACAAACTGCAATCAAACAAACCATTACTCAACAGATAAGCAAACAAATTAATTTACTCCCAGGAACAAGAACTTGTTTCTTCCACACTTGCAGTCACACAAGATGTTTGGTCTTTCATACAATCTGCATTCTGATTTTGGAAATCTGAATTAAACCAGCCGTAAAGATATGTGCATTTTTTTCTGCCCCTATCCTGATGAGGTCTTAAGTACTCCTTGAAAAAGAAATAACTTCAACAGATACCTCTCTGATAACAAATTTCTGGAGCAACAGAGCATTGAAAAAAGGGGGGGTGTTTGGTGAAATATTTTTTTATAATACTTATCTGGATATCTGCTTTTGACTTCAATCAACTACTGAACCAGATGTGCCCAGTGTGACTGTTGACGTTAATAAGGCCCAGCAAGGCATGAACAGTCCCTGCCCATCTGATGTACCTGCAGCTATAGAATAAAGGTTCTTTCCCATAAAGCAGAAGATGTGGCTTCAAATCAGTTTAGGGAGAACATGAACCTGTAGTCAAGTCTCCTGATAACAGGTGAATGTTATAACACGTGGCTATATGGAAGCAGTCAGCTACAGCATCACTCCTCGTTTGACCTTGACCTCCCAATCATTCCTTCAGCAAAAGGTCTCAACAGCTATGAACCAGATATATAAAGTGAAATCTTTCTCTGTGGCAAGGGTTAAATGCCTGAACCTTGGCAAGGGATTATGCATGATGTTTGCTGTTGGTTTGCCTAGGTTATTATCCGGACAGAGTGCTGGCACTCTTCTCTTTCTATAAGATGTATGGACAGTCTCTATGTAATTCATAAATTGTGACCTCTCAAGAGATGGCAGGAGCCTAAAAGCTGTACACTGCAGTGCCAAGGAACATAAACATTGCATGACACACTGCAGTATGTTACAGATTATCAGAAACATGATAAGTGTGTTAGTGGGGTGCTCCACACAGGCTAATTTGCCTAACCCCTCAGCAGTTGGATTGCTTGTGGTAAACAGCAATGTGCAGTACAGATGTATCCTGATCACAGCATTGTAATATACTGTGAATTTAGCTCAAAAACCTATAATTTCCAATAAACTGAAATATATGCTGGCCACATCTCTGACAGTCAAGTCACATTTAAAGTCTTTAAATATGAACATAGACATGTATTGTTTTAGTATTATTCTGGTAAACATAATGTTGTTAATTCAAAATTGAATAATCCAGATTATTCAGGGAACCAAGGTTTTTCAAATCTCATTCAGCTTTACCATTTTTTGTTTTGACTGGTACCAGCCATCAGCACACAGGCCTGGCACAACCTGTTTAATGATAATTGAACCAAAAAGTATTCTATTTAAGAAGCAGAAAAGGAAAAATCACTTTGGCATAATTTTTGTGCCATGGGCATCAAAGGGGTGTTGGATAATATATTAGCTGTGGAACAGAAAGGAAGAACAGAAACAAATATTTTTATTTCAAATTTGTATTTCAACAACAATTTATCTTAATTTACTCACACAGAAATCTGCAACAGAAAGGTGAAACTTTGCATCCCAATATTAAAAAAGTAAAATGAGTGGGCTGATGCCAACCTCATGAAGTTTAACCATGACAAGTGCAAGGTCCTACA
>JBAFWW010010069.1:0-25603 GCA_036873685.1 Agapornis canus
CAAGGCCAGGTTGGACAGGGCTTGGAGCAACCTGCTCTAGTGGAAGGTGCCCCTGTCCATGGCAGTGGGTTGGAGCTGGATGAGTTTTAAGGTCCCTTCCAATGCAAACCATTGTATGATTCTATGAAAAACAACCCAGATGTGTGCTCTGACAATTATTTCCTTAATTATCACATACTGTAAAATGTCTTTGATGTTCTTAATAGAATTGTAACTGAACAACAAGTTTCTCGTTGCCACTTACAGTATCTATGAATTCTTTCCATAGAAAAAGAAAAACAATTTGAAATAAAGGCAAAGTACTTCATTACATTAAAGAGGTAAGATTATTTCCTATGGAATCACTCATGAAGTTACTCAAATGTGATTATGCAACAAACGTACCTCTGACAGCATTTGTCTTCTTCACCAATCTCAAGACTGTGTGTGTTATGCTCTTTGGCTTTGTATAGCAACGTAACAATAAAGAATTATTATAAGTAAGAGAAAATACTTCATAATACTCTTCATGAACAGTTATTGGTCTATTTTTAATATACCTATAAAGGTATTTTTACCATGCTGATAGACACAAAAAGTACCACAAAACAAGACAATGAGAAGTGAAACTTCTTACTCAACAGACCAAGGATATATTCATACAGAATCTGAATTATTCCAAGAATTAATCTAGCACACTAGTCACTAGTTCACTTAATCACATTTGAGTGAAAGGGTACTCTGGACTTCTTGCTATATTGTAGCCCAGAATCCAGCAATATTTTATACTCCTAAATATGTGCTATTTCTCTTCAGTCTACTGTTAAATTGAAAGCTCTTATTCACATAAAGCTTGCATAATACAGATCTGTATCACAGCAGAATCTCATCTGGGTCCAAGTAATAAAATACACTGTACCCCTACAGAGTTAATTGCCTGCTATATCTGATATTTCTGATCTAATAGAAAGGCAAAAACAATTCCAAGACCAGTGCCTAATAGCCAGTTTTTCCTTTTCAGCAGTCTCTTTCATCAGCTTTGATTCTGTGCACACCATTAAAGAAAAGACCTACTCAAGCAGAAAGCACCTAGATTTGCTCTTTGGATTTCATACATGGGGAACTTCCTTTTGAACTTTTCTGACATGACCTAAATCTGTAAGCTTTCAACAGAACAGGGTGCACACATACAGGAGAAGGAATCTGGATAAGCAGGCATAAGTGGATTGCTGGAAGCAGCCAGCTGTGTGCCTGTCCACACCAGTAATGTGCCCTGGGACATGAGGGTTTCCAAAATCACTGCTTAATCATCACATAGAAAAAGGAAAGAAAGCCTGCACTACACCGGCATCAAGCGCCTTTTGCTATCAAGGCTACACTGAATTTTGCCCATACCAAAGATGAGGATGATCAAACTTCCCAAAGCAAACAGAGAGGGCTTTCCAGGAAGCAGCACTGGGATGAGTTCTGGACATGATTCAGCACAGGTCCTGAGTCAGAAAAAACTCCAAGTACGTGAGGCTACCCAGGGGGTGAGAAGCTGCATACTAACATGGTAGAGAGCTTCTGAGGCTGTAAGTTTGTGTCAAAGATACCCATAGATGCCCTCACAGATGCCTTTCACTACCAGAATGCAATGAAATTCTAAATCCTTATTCTATTGGTCTGCTCATAAAAGTTCCCAAACACCACAAAGTGCACATTAAATCTTCCTTAACATCCTGGGGGTTTTCCTACCTTCAACAGGTAACAACAGGAAAATTCATCCTAGCTTTCCTTTAAGTTGCCCTTTTCCCTTCTTCCAATGGGAAACTGAAGGCAAATATTGGTTGTGTTGTGTCAAAATGTTTTGTCCCATCAAACCTCTTTGAGAATTGATGGCAATATCTGCCATCAGTGGCAGAGGGACCAGAACCAAAGCACTGACAGTCTCACAGGGAGTTTTAAACCATGCCAAGTGCTGCCAACAATGACCAAAATTGCTTTTAAAATCTCAGTTAACTATTAGAATAACAGACCTTTTGTATTCATGTAACTCAACAACATTTTCATTTTAAATATTTATTAAGCATCCTTGGCATTCATCTGCATTCGAAGAAAATGACAATGGAAATGTTTTCTCTAGATGGTACTCACCCATTATGACTTATTGTAGCCTCTCTTTTACAAATATGCTTCCAATAAGTCCAATTTCTAGGAAGGTAATGAAAGAAAGGGTAAGGGACTTGCTCTCATTCTCTTGTGATATTTCTTCTTCCCAACCTATAAACACAAAGACTTCAGAAAAATGCAGCACACTGCTCATTTTTATGTGGTGACTACTATCATAGCCATTTTAATGCAATCACATTATTTACCATCTGCTCTTTGTTTAGCCAGAATAGATTTTCTACATAGTTCATTTGGACACTTGAGACAAATAAGCTGTTTGTTCCTGTCAGTTTAACGTTGCAGCTAGTAGAATTTTAAGAAGAAAAGTCTTTTCCACAAGAAAACGTGCTCTCAGATATTCCCTCATGTAATGTATTTCTGAATAATGGTACCTTGGTTTATTGCCACCTTTTAAGAAAGAAATTACTTATGTTCTTTGCTCTTCGTGAAGGTCTTAGATCATACAGAAGAGCTTTAAAGATGCTTAGTGCTGCATTTCCAAATTAACCTCTGACAAACAACTTTTCCACCTCGACAAGTTTCTTGGATTTGCTTATTTGAGGAGAGAAACAGTCCTTAGAACCAAGTGCTAATCACATTAAAGGAGAATCAGGGCCCACAATAAAGCACAAGAAGCCACAATAGAAAGGTTTTATGCAGCGTATTTGATATGCAGATGAGAAAACAAAAAAGCATTATAACCAAGGGGAACCTGATTTGACATTTCTCAGTTTAAAAAAGAAGGCAACAAAAACCCAATCAATGATTATGGAATTGAGGCAGCAGTACGCTACACAGTAGGAAGTAAGAAAGAACTCAACCCTGAGGTTTGACACAAGCATGACCAGGAGTATGTGCAAACAACAGGATACCCAACAATCATGTGTGGTTTCTCACTAAAACACTGGGGACAAGCTTCTTTTAAAGCTTCAGCTAGAAGGGGGACTACTGTATTTCAAACAAATAAAACTGAAAAATGGAAAGGACTGACCACAGGTAAACATATTTTTGCTTGATTACCATATTTCTATCCCTGGATACTAGATAACTTGTAACTTATATTAAAAGGTAACAGAATTTTCCATCACCACTTCATTATTTAAACAGAAGTGATTCATACATACATTTATTAAAATGTCTGTGATACTGCAGATGTACCATTTTACAGCATACAAAAGATGCTGATTAAGATCATATATGGAATCCAAGTCTTGGACTCTGTGTACAATCATCTTGAAAATGCAATTTCCCCTTTTCACACTTTGGTTCTGTGACAGCCAAACAGGTGTGCTCCAATTTGAATAGTTCTGAAGTTCAGACTGCTGCAATCCCTATCTTGTAACATTCAATCACCTCACTTGTCTAAAGAAACAGATGATAGAATGCAACTCATACACACAAAAGGTTTGGTATCTCTCATGTTATCTATTATGTATTAAAATGAGAATTAAAATGCAAGCTATCATCATTTTAAAACCTGCATGGATCCATGTTGAGAATACACTGACACTGTATCAAGTTTGTTCAGGCAAAACCTGGTGCTGAGGAAACAAAAAGCCAACAGTTCTTTAGGAGGATGAAAAGAATCCCAGTGTAAGTCCCAGGTAACTGAAGCACTTGCATACCCTGTAGTTCACACCACACTGGTGTTGCCCAATAGCTTTATAATATTAGATACATTTCAGGGCTTTTCTGTTTAATAAATCATAGACATGCTGACTGGCAGAAGACAAATTCTGGGAGTGAATCTTTGAGGAAGTCTGCAAAGATCTGATACTTGGCCTTACAGGAGCAGTTCTAGTTCCTTGTAACCATTTTATTAGTATTGAAAAAATGCCAAGGCAATATGAAGTTCCTTGATTTATCAGTCACCCAATTATTAAGAGCAATATCATTCAAGACTCATTTTTAAGCTTCAGGTCCCCAGGTTTTGACTTATGCTTCTGGTCTGTTTGCTTAGGTCAGTTTTTTAACTATGTAGGGTAAACATTCACTTTCCTTCACAGCAAATTAAGTTGTATTGTTAGAACCATTAAGACATACTTTGCAATAGCACTATGAAACAGGCTTACATTAATAGAGCTTCACTATAGCAGATAGATAGATAGATAGATAGATAGATAGATCGATCAAAGTCCAGTTTTAGGTATATCTTTTTAATCAGCTTTTCAAGATAATTCCACTGAATGTTAAGGTTTTTGTTTAGTTTATCCCAGGTATTTAAAACTATGTTACTAAGCTAAGGTAAATTCAGCTAAAAAAGGGAATAATTCTCATAAACTCTTCTCTACACTTATTTACACATACAAAGTTTATTGCTGGGATATACCATATTTAGCTGTTGAAAAGCACCAAAACCCAATCAATAAATTATGAACTTTAGGCTCAGGGTAGTAACAACCTACTGAAGTACCCAAGTCTAGAACTCACCCCGAGTCACTGGGATATGCTCCTTGAAGGTCTCTAGCCCAGAACATCAACCCAAACGCACCTTGTATGCACCATAATCTTCAAAGGACCTCACAGTATGCTTAAAGGCACATGCCAAAAAGTGAAGAAAAATCGAATGTCATAAACTAACATGGGAGAGATCCAGAGAATACACTATACCCTTCCCTTCGCTTTACAGAATACAAACCAGAAGTTGTACAGATGACCATACTCTGTGGAAGGACAGTCAAAAAACTGGGAGTCCCAGGCCATGGAAGCAGACAAAAGTGACAACAGTGGAAAATGCAGCATAGCACTTTTCTCTGCAGGTCATCTAGGCATCAGAACCTTCAAAGTTTCAGAGGAGCTAAGGAGACCTCCAAGAATCAAAGCAGTCATCAAAAGCAAATCATCCAGCCTTTGCAAGCTACAGGAAGACATCTGAAGTAGGTGGTTCATTCAGTACAGGTATGATTAAACACAGACAAAATGGGAAAAGAAAGCCACAAAGAAACCTGATTTATGCTCTGACTTAAGCAGAGCATTCATTGTGCAGTGTCTGAACTGTTAGAGAGCTGTCCGTTGCAGAAGACTCAAACCTAACCACACTTTAAAGACCCCTTTGGTCAGTCACCTGTCCCACTTGAGTCCCCACCAAGCTTTTTGCCATCCCCAGCCTACTCCCTGGCAGGGAAGGGTGAGAAGCAGGAAAGGCCTTGGCACTACTTAAGCATTAACTAAAAACATCCCCATGTTATCAATTCTGTTTTCATGACAAATCCAAAACACAGCACAATAGCAACTACTGTGAAGGAAATGAACTATCCCACCCAAATCCAGTACAACTTCAAATCATATTTCCCAGCTTTTGTCTCTGGCTTAGAAGACAGTGGTACATCTACAACTAGTTCCTATAGAGGGCCATGCCTTTCCACTACTACTGTTTATGCTTTGGTTCTTTTCTTTCACATACCGTAAGAGAAAGATTCCTTAGATGTGAATACTGCAGTAACCTGCTTTTGGTAACTAAATCTGGATTGGCAGGTTGGCAGGGGAAAACCTTAGAAGAAAAGATATTGCCCATGAGATCTGAGATATTTGAAGACCTTTAAGCCCAGAAACACTGGTGCTAACTGAATTTGGGTCCAGCCCCACTATAGCTTGCCACAGTGTCCCTCAAGGCATATGACTGTAGCAGTCATGTAATTTTCTGCAGCACTTACTTTTGTAGTGCAGTGCACAAGAGAAGTAGGTGATGTGGGGGATCATGCAAATAGCATTTTGTATATATGGGGCTAACTAAGTAGTTCCAAGAGCTGCTAAATCACCAGGTCAGGGGCAAGGCTAACAGGATTCATTATAGATCATATTTTGTCATCTTACTGTACAGCACCTATTGTGCTACTTCAGAAGAACTTATTCAAGCCACAATATTAATTCCATCATCAACACACCTAAACACACTGGTAACTATGG
The DNA here is from genome assembly GCA_036873685.1 of Agapornis canus. Lineage (NCBI taxonomy): Eukaryota > Metazoa > Chordata > Aves > Psittaciformes > Psittacidae > Agapornis > Agapornis canus. The sequence goes on from JBAFWW010010069.1 coordinate 6,037, forward strand.
TCCTACCAGTATTTAGCTCATGTTCCCAAATTATATTATAGCAGTTAGCAGCAAGAAGTCTTAAGTAGAGAGCAGAATTGGTTACTTAAATAGAAACTTGATGAATGGATACTTGGGAAGTAATGAAATCATTTTTCTGATTACACCAGCCATTAAAGGGGCAGATAGTAACAAAAAAAATTGGTCTGATACAGGGGTTCCTGTAATCACACATTACTCTTTGAGGGCATAGGGAAAGTAGATGATGTTTAAAATGATACAGGTTTTTGGTTGGTGCAAAAGACCCTAGAGACTGAAATATTTTGAATCAGTTAACAGCACATATTATCACAGAAAATATTGTTTTACACAAGTCATTTTTACCAGCTTCATGGAAATTGTTAATACAAAGCCCTGCAGAGAATCACAAACTGTTACTACATCATGCAGCGCACAGTGCAACTACTGAATCCCAAGTCACAGTGAATTCAGAGCAGCAGCTATAGGCACTGCAGCTTACGAAACTGCTCAGGTGGGAAACAAGCCCCAACATTTTGAACAATGACAGTGATGTGTCAGGATGTGTCTGCATGCCACCTGTTTGCACTGGCATGGGAAGCAGAAATCCCACACCAATGAAAGTGCCTCTACTCAGTATCACCTTTCCCAGGTGTATGTGTGTGTATGTATCTATATGTATATTTGAGTGTCTATATATATACACATATGAAAAATATTTATCCAATTCTTTTCATGGGAAATGGAATACACTGTAAGATGGGAAATGGGAAAGAATATGCACAAAGTTTGAGATTCCCAATCTGAACAGCTACAATACTGTGTTCTGAAAGAGAAAGGTAATATATTTACTCATTCATATTAAAGCTAGGGAAATGTAGAAGAATCCATACTTTTCTCAAGACATTTGAAGATTACTGCACCACAAGTCCAACAGCAATGCACACACAGGCAAATGTTACTTTCCAACAGATGAGTAACTCTGAGAAAGAAAATATGAAGTTAAGAGTGAGTCTTATATAGAACAGATAGTGAATAAGAATGGTATTTCCCCCATAACTGAGCCAATAGCACTCACTGCTGTATAATGGGGGCAGAGGATGGGGAGAAAAAAAATCAGCAAATAGAAGTAATACTCTACTGTTAAAACTGAATTTTAATTGGGTAAATATTGCTTTTAGCAGTCATTTTTGTGCAAGCAAGATGCTCTAAATTCATCCAAGCAACACCTGCTGCTCCTCACAAATCTCTGAAGGTATGGACAAAGAACTGAAAGCAATTCTAAGCTACAGTCAATCTCAAAGTGTGTCTTTCATTCCAATGAGCATTACACTAAGAACAGTACAAACTTATTCTTGCCTGTCATAAAATTCCATAACAATATTGCCTTGAACCTCACGGTTCAAGCACACCCCTAACACAGTTGATGTTCTTTCACTGCTCAAGCTGAGTAAAAGGCAGATTAATAAAACGCATTTCATCATAGAATCTTTAAGGGATCGATGTTAAGCTATTATACCCATTAATTAGTTAATTGATCTGTTTAACCAGCAAAATGATATACTAAACTCTATTCTATAGAAGGGAAAGGCAATAAAAGGCAAGAAAAGTGCAATTAAAACATATTCCTCAAAGCAAAAATTAAAGAGCAAAAATTTCAATTAGATTAAGAAATAATACACGCTCACATCAAAAAAGGCCAACAGCATCAGAGCCTCTGTTACAAAGAGCATTGCATCAGCATGTCAGGGAGATGATCCTTCCCTTCTGCCCCACATTGGTGAGGCCACATCTGGAGTACTGAGTACAGCTCTGAGCTCCCCAGTACAAGAAAAGATGTAGACTTACTGGAGCCAGTCCAGCCCAAGGCCACAAAGAGGATGAAGGGACTGAAGCATCTGTCACATGAAGAAGGGCTGAGAGAGCTAGGGCTGCTGAGCCTGAAGAGAAAGCTTAAGGAGAATGTGGTAAGTGAGGGGAGGGAATGAAGGAGACAAAACTGGTGCCCAGCAGCAAGGAGGCAATGGGCTCAAATTCAAATACATGAAGTTTCATTTGGACACAAGAAAACCTTTTTCACAGTAAAGGTAGCAAATATGGGTACAGGTTGCCCAGGGACATTGTGGAGTCTCCATCCAGGAGAGACTCACAGCAATGAGCAATCTGTTCCAGCTGATCCCACTTGAGCACAGGGGTTAGACTAGAGAATCTCAAGAGGTTCCTTCCAACCTTAATGATGCTGCAATATTAGTTTACTGTGGTTATCATCCAACTCACAGACTCCCATCTACATAATTAGTTCCTGGCAGATTTATTTTGATTCACAACCCAACTGCCAGATGTTTTACACTTAAAACATGGGCATGCTCAGTTTTATTCTCTTTTAAAGCATTTTCAGCCATACTAATTATTTTATAGCTAAGTACAGTAAATGATCTTCCAAAATTCACACTTTAAAACCCCAGTTTTCCATTGATTCTCAACACCACTTCTGCTTTCTCACACTTTCTCATCTAGACCCTGGTCCCAGTAATCCCTTTGCAATTTAGATTAACCAAGACCCTTGTGATAATAGCTTCAGAGGTTGCATAATGATTTTTAATTCAAGTAGAATTACCAGTTTTTTCCTCATGTTTTGCCTTTTCTTTTTTTATGCTCTTTTCCAGTAGGGAAAAGGCAGCTAACAAACTAAGTAACTTAAAGGAGAGATTCTCCTTACAGAAGATACTACTCAGAGGCAACACTTTTATAGATTTAAAGCATACAGCATACAGACAGGTGTGGTTACTTTGCCTCCAAAATCTGCAGAGAACCTGCTTTTGAGGCCAGAAACCTTTAAGGTTTAGGGCAGCTCTTAATCTTGTCAGCAAAGGGGAAACCAAGCACTCGCACACAGAGTCCTTTAAATCCCACCCAACACCTACCTTCAGCTGCAGAAGACTGCTCAATCCTGTCCCTCAGTACTTATGCTTCCTCCCCCACCTTGATTTTCCTCTTTATTGGCATTTTCACTTGTGACAGAATTCCTACAACTTCTCCAAGGTCATTTCTCACTGCTTCTGAACACCTTTGCTACCCATTCTTCTGTCTTCTGGGATGATTAAGAAGTTACAGCAGTGATAGGCAAGGGAGCAGAAAACAATCCCAAACTAACACAAACCACACAGCTACTTTTAACCACCTTGCTAGTCACAGAAGGGGACATCAGCCACCTCCCTTAATTCTTCCCAGTCACCTGGGAATGGAAGACCCCACACACAGTAAGTTTCCAGTTATGAGAACACAAGATCTTTGTCATAACTGAACAGAACACAATTACAACCACATCAAAGTGCTTTTCTGCATGTCAAAAGCTGGAAAAAATTGTGAAATATCTATTTAACATTTCTGAGGTAAGAGACAGAATGGAATGTAGAAACAACACCAATGTATTTCAGGAGTACAGTGCTAACACTGAGATCTGCAGTGTTGACATCGATGTGTACAGTCCTGCATAAAACAAAAGCCAATATTGCAAAGCTTACTGCTTCTGGGTTAAGAAACATTTGCATTCCCATTGTTTCTGTGTCTTTATCTTACTCCTCTGACATACAAGTACACAGAGGCACACAAGCTACCTAATATCTCAGGATTAGTTTTTTCCACACAGGCCCTTTTTCTGCATTCTCCTCTCTGCAGGTCATCTGGCACCGAGCAAGTTGGTAAAGTAATGATGAGTTCCAGAAAACAAGACTTGGCTCTGGATTTGCTCCTGTGCATTTTAGATTTATTCCTACCATTACCACAAAACAAAAAGCATAGATGAATACACTGCCATTAGCATTTCTCTGATTACTCAACATACAGCACATTCACTTAAACTTTTTGCCAGTACACGTGGCTTTCACACAGATTATTCACAAAAGGAATAATCCAGAAAGCTCAGGATTTAACACGTAACCCATGAGCAAGTGCACATAACAGTGACTAGCACAAAAAGGTCATCGGATCATTAGATCCACGCAGCTTTCCTTTCAAAGAATGTATTGGTGGGCTGAATAAATCCAGCAGACTCCTCCTCCCATTCTTCCCCTCGCTGTTACTCTCACGAAATACACATCATTTCTGCCAGTCTCAGAAGTGACATCTGGCTGTCAAGCAGCAGATTTAGATCTAAGAGGATGTCACTGAACTGGGGTAAAGGGCCTCAGAGTTCATCTCACAGTGTCAGCTCTACTGTGAAGGCAGCGCTAAGACTGGCTTGCATTCAGCCAGAAGCATCAGCTCGTCACATCTTCTCTGCGAAATACACACTAAAGTGACACTCGGTTAGGTATCTGACTGCAATTACAGAAGAGTAGGCTAAAAGCTGCAGCTATGACCCCACAGATAAGGGGGCACTCCTCTGTGCTCTGAGTAAGTTCTAGGCCTCCAAGTTCAACACTCAAAATCATGTGATGACAAGTTTCTAGCAACTCGTGTATTATCCTTACTCCTTAGAAAAGGGAGAAGGGAAAAAAAACCAGCTCCTTTTCAGGCAGAAACAACGACTGGCCAAGCAGAAAGCAAAGAGATGGTGAAACACATGAGTAATTTCAGGCCAAATGAACCTTAGAGTTACTCCTACCATTTGAACTAACATTGCTCACAATGATTTGAAGAGGCAGATATCAAGTACCTCTGGCTTTTTTGCACCAGAGAAGACATAAAATTCACACATTTACAGCACTTAAAGAAGATCTTGCTGAACAGCTACTAAATATAATATATAATATAGATGGTCTGTAAGCTACCACTTCTTGAAGCTACAAGGATTGTATCAGACATCTGTAAAAGAAGAGATACTTTATGCAAGAGCTTTTCAATTTTCTTGGGCATCACAGGTGTCCATCCGCAGCACTTCAGGTTATTCTGCTGTGAGAAAGCTGCCTATGGCTTTGCTACACTTATTCCTATAGTAAAGACCAAATTCTCCATCTTAGCAATGAAACATCCTCCAGCCATAAATTCAAAGTCATCCACAAGAAAAATAATGGTGGAGGAAAAAGAAATTTAATGATATGGCACTGGATAGGGAGAGCTTGTACACTGACAGGAACTGTTTTCCTTAATTTAATGTGAGGGTGAAAAAACGGAAGTCATGGAGGACCCAACACTACATCAGCTAATTTAGAGACTTCATAACGTTATTGACAGCATCCAGTCCTTTCATATTTCATAATGTTCTTATGGCTACACTTGCATTAACCGGATATTAAAAAGCTCAACGTACAGAACACACAGCAAAACCCTGTAAGGACCAAAAGCCAAGACTATCTTAAACAATTACTCTCTCATCTACACCAGAAATACTTAAAGCTAAGCCTGCAAAAAGAGCAGGTTATTGTAATAATGGCAATGCAAGCCTGACAGCTGAGAATAAAAAAAAAACCCCATAGAAATAACCTTTTTGGATTTTTTTTAGAACCAAATTTAAGTAGAATTAACATGATATTAACCCCATTTCATCCCACATTCCTCATAGCAATCAGCCTCTGGGTTACCCAGCTCCCAACCAGCCTGGTGAGGGTGCTGATGTCAACTACTTAAAGCTTGGAGGAATCAAAAGTATCTCTGTCTTCAGATCAGGTCCTTATCTTTGTTACATGTCACCAACATTTGCTTTCTTTCACCTCTTCCTCACTATTTGCCTAGTGATGCTCTGCAAACAGCAAGTGAGTTTACTTCATTTCATAACTGTTAAATCATCTGTAAACAGGAACAGCAGCTGAGGTTTTAGTTTCACCTAAACCACACAGCTGTACACTCTGCACTGCAGTCCTTCATGGTATCTTCTCCACTCCCAGCACTACCTTTAGAGAACAGCAATTCTTTACAGCGAAAGGGCATTGCATGGGCAGAACCATGCAAGTGATTTCAGGGGAGCCAATACATCACTTCCCAAGCAGAACTAATTTGGATACCGAACAAGAAATGTTACATCAGTAAACAGGCCAATTCTGGAATATTTCTACAGAATAGTTACCAGTGATCATTAACTACATACACTCACATACACATTTACATTTAATTGGGCAACATGAAAGCTTTGGGACCTGCCCCCCACAGAGTTTACACATTTGATACAGATCACTACCAAGTAATGCCCTAAAATCTACACTTCATGAAGTTACCCGTTTGTCTTGTGCCTCATTTCAATCCTTCTCTCATGCAACAGGGAAGTATGGGCAGCAGCAGCTCCTCTCCATTTACTTGATGAATTCTGAAACAACCCCTCCTCCTCCCTGTGCAGTGCCTACCAGTATTTCTAACAGTATTTCTGCAGGTTTGCCTACCAGTATCAAGGGCTTCTTAATGATGTTATGAGAACAGTTACACCCTTTATGCCAAATGAGGTCACAGCGGTGAAGCCCAATGAAAGTATGAGATTCTTTGCAGAAAATCTCAGTTTTCTCCTGTCAAATAATGGCTTTGACAAATGTTATATGAGGGGAAGGGAAAAGCTACACCAACCATTTGCTCAAACCATTAAAAACAAACCCAAGCCTAAAATATGTCAAACAAACCCAGTAAGAATAATGAAAACAAAACACACAACAAAAAGAGGGGATAGGGAGCAGAGAAGGAATTACAGAAAGGCAAGTGAACTTAAAGGGCCAAAACCCATTCGGTGCAATGCACTACTGATATATTTTTAATCTTGACACTTTCATTAGTCCATGACATATATTAACTAACAATGAACAGCAGAACATGACATGATTAAATACCAGCAGTGGAGTATTAAACTCATTAGGTTACACTGCTAATACCACCCTCTGCAAGAACAAACTTAACTGTAATTCACTTTTTTTTATGCGCTTCTGAATTCAGACCTGATCCTTAACTCACAACTTCAATATCAATGGAGCAACACCACTTAACATTACTTCAGGGTCCCAGTGTAAGGCAATATATCCATCTGCATTGTAAAAATCAAAATACATTCATCAAAAAGCATACGCAAAGTTTCACTGGAATTTACTAGCACAAAGATCAGACCTTCCCATATTAAAAGCATAACAGGAATACTAATGGATTAAGGAAAGACTTGGCAGATGGGTATTAGTACCAGGGAGAACCACCACCACATGCACTCCTAACACTTTCATATCATGATTCTTCCATTGCTTTCTGTTGCAATTCTGAAAGGCACAAAAGGTGAAAAATGATACCATCTGCTACAGCACCAAATCAATTATAGAAACAAATCAGTCCTTCCCCTCTCTTATCCACAGCCAAAAGGAAGAGGAGGCAGGTAAAGCAGTAGCTCTTCCCCGTTTACTTGCTCAACTCCAACACAAACCTCATTCCATGTGCATATCAACTATTTCTTACTGAAGTCATCTGGAGAAAAATTACATTGCTTTCACTTATGCCAAGCAGGGCCACAAGAAAAGCAGCCTGGGAGTAGTAAGAAACCTCGTTTACAGCCCAAAGCAACCTTGAGGACTGAAGACTACAAAACATAGTGACTTAAGGAAACACACATTCAGCAACACCTACTGTCTCTCTGTTAGTCAGCCACTCTTCTACTTCATTGCACTTTCATACCTACTGTGCTGCTTCTGGCCCTAGCACAAGTATCCCCCATGGAAGAGCTACCTTTAAAAAAGCTTGAAGAAAGATTGCCAGATTTTCTTTACTTGGCTACTTCAAAGGCAGCCCTCTGATGGTTTCTGCAGGGAGCTCACGTCTCCTTTACTCTTTGAAAATCCACAATCATTCCGTCATTAGACCATCTGCTAATTCATAGTTAAAGTTGACATTTGAGATTGGTAAAGTCATGCTACTAAGTTTTTATTGCTATGACCAAGATACCAAGTATTGTTCCTTTAACAGGTATGGTAGGAGGGAAGAAGAGAAAAGAAAGGCTTTGGAGACATTTTATTGCATAAGGACAACACTTTTTTTTAACCATAAATTTTTACATCAGAAATTGAACTACAGAAGAAAACTATTTAACAAGAACTTCGTGCTTTGATTCTGATGATATTCGTTCTTATACCTGCACATTATGTCTTTGTAAAAGATGCAAGTAAGATTTCATTCATTCTTTACCATAATATGCTTGCTTTATGTATGCCAGCTTCCTAATGAGCTGGCACATTACTCAAATGCAATCAAGGCAATAACCTAATTCAGGTTTACAATATCATCAAGATGTTTTACAAATTGGCTCAGTATTTAACCATTCAACATACATTTATAAAGCACCTCTTATGATGAGAATCACAAAGTATTGTACAAAGAGGGAGAAAAGAACCCAACAATCCAGCAACATAAGAAAAGGCTTCACAGTTCTGCTAAGCTCCCTGAAACACCTGAGATACTTGCTGTGTACTCATCGAGCTTTTCAACACTGCTGTGTTGATCCAATACCCTGAGCAGAGAATTTCAAGCTCAAGGGAACAGATGACAAGGGCTCTAGCACCTGACATCTTCAATTTGCATTTGGAAATGATTAATAAAAGAAAACCCATTAAATACATGGCACAGTATGACATGTGGAGTAAATGAAAGTTTAGCTCAGCAGGACTAAAGTCATGAAAGACCTTAAAAGATTCAAAGTAAAATGTGAAGTGAAAACTTTAGCAGAAGGCTAAGTACTTATGGAGTGACTGAAACATACTCCTCAAATGGGAATTAACCAGGAGCACTAATGTGTTTAGCCCTCAAACCATTAAAAACCTGCTGACTGCTAACAGAAATCATCCTTTTGTGTACACTGATTAAATCCCTTCAACCCAGGTAACAGCAGCTACCTAACTGTCTGTGAAATCAATTGCTGTTCCCCATCAGACTCACAGGGGAAAGTGCATGAAATGCAGAAAAGCTTTAGCGTTAAGATCACCAGCTGCCACTCTTGTTACTGACACAAAGCATATGAAGAGAAAACCCCTCTCTCCCCATCAGAAATGGCCCATCAGGTTTGGTTTTCAGCACAATCAAAACAACATATTTTAGACTGGTTTTTCCTAGAAATTAGCATTCCTTGTAAAGCCAGATCAGTTACCCACTTCATTTCAAAATACGTCATAAGGGGGTGGAGATGAAGGCCACCTCTGTGTGACACTGGATGATGCTGAAACGCACCCAAGTTTTCACTGTGACACCATGGTCAAGTAAATGTTAGTATGTGTCTCTGCAAGATATTCACTAGTATGTTCCCTCTGTGTGAATGTTATAATTTTCCACTAATTCTAGCTGCAGGATGTGACAGATACCAGACTGAAAAAATACCTATTCAAGTACTACATAAAATTACTTACTACATACGAAGAGAGTATTATTAAGGGAGAAGCTGTTGTTGAGCATTCAGACACCATTCAAAGAATCATGCACACACCACCAGAGACATCAACTGCTAGAACCAGAGTCCCTTCACAGCAGGCGGCTCCAGAGAGCAGACAGGGGCTCCTTTAGATTCCTTGCTCACATGCTTTTACTCTCAGACACACCTCCTCCTTCCTCAGGCTCAATCCCAAGTTTCCTGCAGCAAATGGAAGGGATGCCTTCCAGAGGGACCTTGACACACTTGAGAGGTGGCAATGCCAAACACCAGGAAGCTCAACAAGGCCAAATGCAATGTCCTACACCTGGGTCAGGGCAATCCCAGCACAACCACAGGGGTTCCCCTTCCCCAGTTTGGGTTTTTTTTTTCTCATATGCAGCTCTAGTATAGAGGAAAATAAACCATGGCTGAGGGGGGAAGGGGAAAGATTCCAAATGGGAATTGCAAAGATCTTAAGCTATTCCTTGAAAGTACACTAAGACATTTACATCATACTATCCATGGAGGGTTTATTTGTGAGACCCTTCACACCTACCCAGGCTGTACAAGGTCAACACTGAGTCCTAGCTTTGGGAAACAACTACACACTTCTTAAAGAACATTGAAATATAGTTGATAAAGTCACAGCTTATAAAGCTCTGCAAGGCTAAATTAATCACAGAAACAACAATAAACATGCAATTAAATGTAACAGCCCAACATTCCTTTGTATGCCTAAATATTAGACGTAAGACTTAAAAAGTCTAACTTGGAGGAATCCATTCCTTAAAGAGAATTTTGCTTTCTTCTACTCCACCTTTTAATTACATACAGCATCTTGAAGACATTAGCTGAGTATCACTGAAAGTTTCAAAGCAGAGTTTAAGTCACACATGGCCTTTGCACTGACCTTCCTCCTAGGAGTTAATGTGATCTCTAAGTCAGGTACCAGCTTAACAGTCTACTCAGTCTGCCATTAGCTGCAATATCCCAGTTCAGCATGTTTGTAATTAAGAAAACAGGTTTTTAGACACAGAATGCCTGAGCTGTTGATGTAACTTAAAAACCTCTCTAAAATAACCTTCTTTATATATGTAATCACTTTCCAAGATGACCATTATCTGACTCTTCAATTTGGGTAAGGAACCAATAGTGCAGTTTTATATGTCCCATAATAACATAAAGACATCATTAGCACTAAGTAATGTGACATTTGCTCAGTGTACTGTAAAAACCCTTATTTTGTACATAGAGTTCTACATGCCTAGTAAGTAACTATAAAACTAAATTACCAGCTTTCAAGTTGTCATTGTTCTGTTTTCAGTTAATCATAGATGTTTCTTTTTCATACCTTGTTCTGACATGAAGCATGCATAACTCTAGCACAAATCCATGTGACTAGTACCATGTCACTGCAGTACCTGCTCCTTGGTTTGGAGCCAGGTCTCTAGCTATATGCAAATAGAAAGCAAGCACCTACACACACACACATAAAGTCATACAGATTAACATTCAGGAATGCAATGCAACATGGGTTTCCATTCCTTTTCACTTTTTATTGCTGTTCACCTAACCCACAAAATAATATTAGAGTCAGAGCTGTAAAGCACTCTTATTTCCACACTGTAAAGATATGCTTTTATAAGCAGCTTTTACTCAACCTGCTTTTCCCTAGATGTCCCACAGCACCTGCCAACAAGAAATTACAGGGGTTTTGGTCATATGGAATCTCATCCTCCCAGAAATTTCTTGTGAGGAGGGGAAAAAAACTAACCCAAACTTTCTCCTCTTACATTATGGCCAAAGATTTGAGCACAACAGAGGAGAATCTTTCCTCCACCTTTCCTTTTGACTGTAGGTACATCTGCTGTGGTACCAAGAACCTAGGCTTGGACACACACATATGGATCTTTGCTCCATTCCACCTTTTCAGGTTCAGCTACTGAGTAGCCTGTGTTCATAGCTCAAGCTGCTTAACACCTACACCTGGTTTTGAGAATTAGCCAGCCCTGGAATGACTGGGGACAAAACCACAGCTCCCAGGGAGCTGAAAGCTGAAATGCATCACTGTCTAAAACTCAGTGACCCTAAAAGTTCCGTCACAGTATTTTCTGCACACCCAAACACAACAGGGCTAAGGCAAGGCAAATGTGCGTCCAAGATTAACTTGCTGACACAGCAACTCAGGGAAAGAGTGTTAGAAAGTCTCCAAGACTCATGAATTCTGACAGCCATCACAGCCCCAGTTCCAATGGAAGACGTTACAAACTCCAGAAGTCTCACTCGTAAGAGAGCATCTCTTAACAGATATCTTCCTCTTACCAACAAAACACCCTCAACTGAAAGCAACACATCAGGGCTATGGCATTGTACAGTTCAACACACTGTGACTCTTCCCCTATGTCAGAGAACCTTGATCTGAAAATAGATTAAAAAGAAGTGAAACAGAAGGTTGGTTTGCCTTCAGAAATAATGTGGGATTCATAAAAAAACCCAAACACGAACCAAGAAGTGAAAACATCTTCCAGCTGTGAATAGAGAATTAATGAAAAACATGCTTATTTTAATACTTGTTTTCCTGCTTGAATGAATTCCAAAGTAGAATTGTACTTTCATGTCATTAGTTCAATGTTTAAATTGCTGCTATGACTGCATCTTAATAATACAGTAATCAAGCACTTTTCTCAAGATCAGGGAAAATCAGTAAAAATCCAAGTATTTCTAAAACACAGGTGACCACAGAGTGAGCAAAGGCAGCACAAATGCTAATTTGAGTTTGTACATGCTTCTTTTTCCCATTGCTATTAAGAAGGGAGGTACATAATTAGGTCTAAAGAAATACAAGACAGACATCAATAAGCAAGCTCAGTTGATGCTGAATCGCCAAGATGCTGAAGCACTGGGCCAAGGATGAAAAGCTAAAGGAAATGGGCTTGTTTAGTCTGTGGAAGAGGTGTCTGAGGAGGGACCTGAGAGCAGCCTTCCCACTCCGTGAGAACAGTAGGTCACTGGAGCAGTTGCCCACAGCAGTTGTAGGCTCCATACTAAGACAGTTTCAAAACCCAAATGAATGAGCTGTAAGCAGCTTGGCCTGCTCAGCTGGCTGACCAGAAGGCTGGATTACTAACCTCACAAGATAACCTCCTTCTACCTGATTTACCCTATGATACTATCATGCAAAAAGTTCTAGGAATCCGAAGGACATCTCAGGCACTCATCTGAGGCCTTAGGCCCATTTGAGGTCATAGTTCCAATGCATGTTAAAGAACTTCAGCACAACGGTTCCCCAAAATTGTTAAAACTAAATCACCAAACCTCAGGTCCAAAAGTCATGATCTTACCTTATTCCCTGTTTTGCACACACACTGTAAAGGACAGCATCACTTTTTAAAGTTGCATAGCGTATGTAAATCCAGCAGTACCTGCAGTTTGGGTTCCAAATCCAAGTTACTATGACATTTGAACTCAAGTGAATTTTAAGAAACAATAATGATTTCATTACCTAAGTCATTGCATATAAAGGAGTACATCAAGGCCAGCCTGCAATGACAGTTTTACAAACACTTGTCATGACACAGATTCAGGCTTTAGTATTAATTGTGAAGACTGAATTTGCTTACCCTAAAACGTCCATATCTCTCCTTCCTCCAATAAAAATTAAAGGGGCAGAACTGGCAGCAGGGTTCTGCATGTAACATTATCTTAGAAAACATTTGTCAAAGACAAAAAGCATTTCCAAAAAGGAAAGGACCAAGTTTATAATGAAAGCCTTCATTGATCCTTTTTTGTGTTAGAATTAATAGATTAATAATTCAGTATTTGAAAACCTAAGGCCCATCAGATCTTTTTCAGTTCAAAGGATTTCTTTATATTTTTTTTTATTTTGGCAAATCTCATCATAAGAAGCTAAACAATATGCAGCTATTTGATAATGCAAATAAAATTCAAGGAATGAGAATAATACATTAAGATGTTTATTCAGTACCACAGAATCACCACCATAGAGTGGTTTGGCTGGAAGAGACCTTAAAGACCATCTAGTTACAACTCTCCTATCATGGGCAGGGACATGAGGGGAAAACAAAAGCATCATGCCCAAAACAGGAGTAATAAAAATGCAGACCACTATTTTGTGCCATCCTGAACTGGTATCAGAAATCCTGATGTTGGGCTGCAGTAATTACCTAAGAATTACAGTGGTCATGACAGCCACAACATGCTCTTTTATAAACATTTTAGAGCCTTTCCCCATCACTCCTTGCTGTTGCCAAACCACAAGCACATTATCTGGACATCTTTCTGCAATCTAATTCTTTTTCTAGAGTTTAGTTTTGCAGAAAATTCCTACTGCTCAAATAGTACAAGGAAAACATTCACCCAATCCACAATTAACTCACTCTTCCTTAGTGCTTTCATTGGCACTTTAAAGAAATTCTCTATTACTTCCTGTCATAAATCTGTCATTTGTTTCATCCTCATCTCTATCTGTAACAAAAAAGGAATACAAGATGAAATACAAACAGCAACACTAACAACCTATTGTATTCCAACATCATTGCATTCTGACACCAACACCAGAATCTTTATCCATTTGACAGCTCATGCAACGCAAAAGGATAGGCATCCAACATGCCAACAGAGGCTGCAGTTAGCATCCACAGGGATCCTTTGCCCAGAAAGTCCATTTCAGAATCACTTCCTTCATGATGTTTCAGACAGGTTTACCAATCTGTAGGTAGTAGTCAGTTTGTGCTATTCAGAATACACGGTGTCACTTACCTTTTCAAGTGCAGAAAACAAGTAATACCACATGATTTGTGCCTACAGTAAGTGTGAATTTCAATTTAAAACCCATGAATATTCAGAGTTTACAAAATACAGGAGCAGAGTTACTAGGCAGAGTACTGCATTAACATCTTTGCATTTGGTTTGTTGCCAAGTCTGATAAAGATAAAACAAATTTTAGTATTAATTATATCTTGACAATCTCTGTCCATGCAATGGCTGCGCTTTCAATCAGAAAATGTGTTATTAATTTGCATATAAACTACATTAGAAAATCTCAGATACTATTTGTAACTGACTAATTTTCTCCTTCATCAAACGGTATCATCTAATCCTCAGCATTTATTGGATTTGAGGGATTTAATTATTTTATCAACATGATTAAAGTGAAAGAATACTGCTATTTTCCAATTTGCATTAATGTAACCACCATTTTAATGGGTTTGATCTGCCCAAAGCAAGCAGGATAGCAACATAGAAGCAGCTACTTGTCTATCATGGAAACAATCAGAGTGAGCTATCAAGTTCGCAAAGCAGAACATAAAACCTGCAACAAATGGCCCTAATGCAAGCACAAGAAAAACTATAGTACACAAAATAAATCAAACACTGGAAGGTAAAAAGAAACGGTTTTCCCTTGCATAACTCTGGCCAAAGCTTTACACTCTTAATAGCACTGTACAGAAATAAATCACAATGTATTTCTTCCCTTTCATGCTCTCAAAGAGAAATGCATTTTGGCTGCTAACCAAACCACAGAGAACTAAGAAACAAAGAAAGGTTTGCCTGTCCAACCTTTTAGCAGAGTAGTCTTTCACATGAACTCTAACACTCTTGAATTCAGTTATTAGCAGTAGTTACCACTGTGTGCAAGCGGTTTGGTACCCAACTAAACTAATTCAGTGATCTCTTAAAATCCTCTTCTGACACATGGTTACAATGAAAACAACACCAAACAAAACTCACACAATCAACCAACCACCCACCAACAAACAAATCCAAAACAATCACAACTCCACTCTTGCCTGCAACCTCAACAAGTCCAGATACTGACCAACTTTCACAACAGAGTCAATTCCTCATTCAGAAGCAGTCACCAGAAAGAAGTTCACTGCATACCGCAGGACAGTGCAGGAAACCTTGCAGTACTCATATCAAGCCTGTTTTTAACTGAGTTCAGTATCTGAAGCTGAACCAACTCACATTAGCTCCAATCGTAGTTGAAGCGTTACTGTTCTGTAATGCAGAAACACCCAAAACACTATTGGAATTTGGGAACCCACTCATCTGCTGAACTGCCATTTTAACTCAGCTTCCATTCTGCTTCCAGAGGTGCATCTTTGGTTTCTAACTGGAAATCAAATGCTGAAGAAAGTAGTCTAGTCTGGGTATCCTTAAGAGAAAAAAGTAAACAAATGAATTAAACACCAACTCTTCACCATCCTCTGTTAAAAACACTTATTTCAATTATGGTTTCATCATACAGTGAGCCAGGAGTAGTATGCGCATGACAGCCCATTACAGACACCAAGCTAGAGAAGGACAACCCCATATACTAGATGGTCCTTTCTAAATCATCTGTCCCTACTAAAAAAGCTTCTTTTTCTATCCATGTAGTCAAAGCAGATAAACTCATTTAGCTAAATATAGAGTGGTTTCTAAACAGCTCCTTCCATTTCAGACTTGAAGTATTTCCATGCTTATAGGAGGAGCTTTGTCAATTGTTTCTAACAATAGGTTTGACCTTTCTAAACAAATATTACCTTGATATGTACTTAGGCCATGACAGGAGTATAACTATCCAAAGTCAAGCATTTCAAAGATAAAAAAGTCATCCAAGTGCCACATGAAAGCAGACAACAGCTGTCACAACTATTACAACAAAGCAAGCTACTAAAGTGGCATCATTTAATGAAAAGCACAGGCCATTTGGAAGAATGGCAGGCATTTTAACAGCTGCTTAAATAAACAAGACCTTTCTACTAGGAACCTGCAAAATCTCTTGTGACAGAAGCCCCTAAGACAGACCCCTATGGTTTTGCTAGCTACCCTCACTGAAGGGATAGCACACTACAGATCACGTCAGAAGTGGCAGGTGAGATACTGGAAACTAGCTATTCAAAGCCAAAAGCCTAAATAAAGTCTGTGGCATGAACTGAACTGTAGAGGAATGTATTTCTGCTCCAGTCACTTGAACTCACCTACAGGAATCAACCTTCTAAGCTGGTTTCCAGAAACCAGTTCCCATGGATAGCCCCTGATGACAGTATGATTAACTTCACTAGTTTTCAAACATTTAAAGAAATAGTCCCTATCTGCTTGCACTAAGTGTCCACATAGAGACAAGCTAATTCATATATAATTCATATAATTTGATTATATTTTAGTAATGTAATTTCTGCTGTATTCCAAAACCAGAACAGAAGCATTCAGCTTATATTCTACACTAAGAGTGGTCTCAATAACACTTTTAGTTACGAATATACTGCATTTATTATTAAATTGATAATCAAAGCATACAGAAAGTGAAGAGACTGCTGCATAATTATCACCTCTGCAATTAGCTGAGTATCATTTTGATTTGGTGTTTCCGGTACAACATGACAGCACAGCTTGATTTTTCTGAACTGCAAAACAAATTGCTTGCTCTCTTCCAAACCCCATCCCAGTCTTCCCAACTCAACCACAGATTCCCAAAACTACAGGGAAGGAAGAGGGAAGGGGGAGATCAGGAAGAAATTAGTTCTTTTTACCTGCTTTTAGCATTATTGATGGCACTCGGATTCAAGCATGCCAATGCAGCAAAAAATGCACTGAAGCCAGAGGATGCCCAAAGAAAATCAAAATCGTGTTCCTGAAACAATATGTAACAGCTTTTCATTTATTAGCTTGCCTTTCAGAGATAATATTGGAAGTGCCCGGGTGCTGATCCTTTGTTTCACATATTGTATATCACCTTTATTCCTCCTATGAACTTCTCTACTCACTAATTAAAGGCAGCTTTTTCACCTCAAACTCAGGAAACTCAATTTAGTAACTTTTAAATAACATCATTCAGGTCCCTATAACTTATAATTATCTGCCTATTCAGACAGCATTAACTAACGTCACATTCAAATTCACATGCATCATACCTGACGGCATATCTAGCAAACTAATCTTTTGTATATATGAGCTTAAATTTTTGTTGATGGGGCTAAATTGGGATTTAACTTCTAGAAATGCATTTAAATGTAAATGTACTTTTTCCAGAAACGCATTTTCAGAACATAGCATGAGAAACCTGAATTTAATCAAGGTCTTTGCACATACAATTTCCTGTGTAAAAAATATCATGCACGTAGACTTCACAAGCAAGTTATTGCCATTTGGTTGCAAGTGTCTGTGTGCATACAATCTGACTAAGTAAGGCTTTGTGCATGCATACAATCTGAGCACGCAAAACATGTATTGAAAACTGACCAAAAGATTTGGTTCTAAGCTAGAACAGTGTGAAGGAGTAGACTCTTAAAACAATACTTAAGATAAGCTGCTTCTTCATTATCTCTTTGGACATTTGTATAAACTTCCACATTAAAAAGCAGGAAAACTGAGCAAAAACAAGAGTGAAAGGGAAGATAGCTAAGGGCTTGTTTCCCTTTCTTAAAGATACTGTGGTAGTATTGTTAATGTGGAAACTGATGGCAAAAAGAAAAAACAAGAAGAAAAAGGAATTACAGAGAAAGCACTATTTTATGGCTCTAAGATTCTAGAGACATTCACTCTCCACCATTTGAAGATGAAACATCTCTGATCACAGGTTAGAAATTGGGAATGCCAGTGAAGTTTATAAAAGAGTTCCAAGATAAACAAGTTATTTGTAAAGTATTAGCACATGAGATCAAAACCTCTGGACGCTTACAATATATGTAACTTGTAAAAAAAGGTAGCGGCCATGAAAGAGCTAATAATGTGGTTACAATCTAAACCAATAATCAACTTTTTGTTAATCTAAATTATGCATTGTTTGTAATACACAACAGTTTCGGGGGTTTATTAAGTTTGGGTTGGGTTTTTTTTCTGTCAATGAGGTCAGAGTCAATTCTCTTCCAAGAGGACCATGGTAGTTCACATCTTAACATCGGCTCCCCAGAAACTGCTCAATAGGTCTGAAGAAAGAAAAAGGAATGCTGGCAAGGAGCAGCAGAACTAAAATGGATCTTCAGATGCTTTTATACCTCAACTATTTCTCTCATGACATTACACACGTTAAGGAGCCTTCATTGCTTATAAACAATTAAAGTCAAAACAAATTGCTAACTATATCTAATTTATTTACTCTAACAACCTCCTAGATTTCCTAGATGACCTTTCTATAGAAAAATTCTGGCTGCCAAACCATTTATGTCCTTTCTTTGCTTTCTTTTCCCTATGTAGCACTTAGAGGAAGATGTCACAACAAATTTTAAGGGTTGAAAGCATCAGTGCCATGGCTTTCTAATTGAAAATGTGGTTGCAAGGGGGTGTTATTCTCACAGCATGGCCATAAAATACCATGGTGGGCTTTCCACCTGCATCTGAGCCTGCAGTTCAGAATAAACGCATTGGCAAGCACAAACCATTCCCTATTTTCAAGTGTAATTTCAGGCTTTAAGAACCTAACACATACCATTTCAGGGGGTTTTGCATCATACTTTAGATATAAATTAGGATGCTATTAATTCATTTTATACTGTACAACTGCAAAAAGCTTAAAGTTATTTGCTTCTTTGTAAATAATGAGACTCCTCAAGTGTCTATCAAGCAGCATGGTTTAAGTTGTAAGTCATCAGGTACTGAGCATACAGTAGAAGTAAAATTTTTAAATCCTAATTTTCATCCCTATACAGGATTGCTTGCAGTGCTTAGTATAGATAATATTAGTACTAAAAAACTACCAATTAAGACAGATAAAATTAACCAACCTTGTTTAGCATAAAATACGTATCACAGATCTGGCAGCGCACTGTTTGAACGCACAGTGCTTAATTCACCTAAACCTCCAAATTAGGATGAATAACAGCTAAGAGAATTCAGCTACTGAGCGGGTAACCTTGTCAACACAGTGGCCTGAAAGAACTAGTAGCAAATAACTTTACAAGGAGGAAATATAAGATAGCGAGTGTATGTAGACAAGGGATGAAGACAAATTTGCTTAGTTGTGTTCCTAACATGATTATAATATTACCACAAAAAACTGGTATGGTTAAACCAGCAACATCCTTCCTAACTATATAGAGTTTTATTTCTTACACTTTAATTCGTCAGTGTGCAAAAGAGTTCAAGTCCTTAAGCACAGCCATTAAACACAATCACTACATTAACTCAAAAGAGAATTCAGAAAGAACCTAATGTTTAGGAACCAGAAGATACAAAAAATTAAGACAAGTGTAATATAGAATCACAGAACAGTTAGGGTCGGAAAGGACCTTAAGATCATCCAGTTCCAACCCCCTGCCATGGGCAGGGACACCT
>JBAFWW010010070.1:0-13467 GCA_036873685.1 Agapornis canus
GGGGGAGAGAAGAACTGAAAAAATTAAAGAAAAAAAAAAAACCACACAACTGCCTATTTTTATTTTTTTCCCCCTAAAAGCCATAGCCCAAACACCTTAATCATAAAGGAAACCATAACAATTCTGAATGTCCCTTGACACATGAAGGGGAGAAAGTATGATGGATTTTCAGCAGAGCACACTGCTGCCGTGTCACTCCAAACCAGGATTCATTTGCTTTCCACCTCATTGAGAGAACATTATGCCTTGGTGCTCTCTTCTCAACAGACCAGTCTGTCCTTTTCAGGCTCCTGTGTTCATGATTTATAGGCACAAATTTTACTCAGACTCCCTAATGCCTTTTTTTCAAACAGGCTGTACTTTCCCATGGTCTCCCAAATGTTACAATTCCATTTTACTTCCTCTCCAGTTTAATAAAACCATGAAAGAGGGCTATCTCCAGATACGCCCAATATGCCAACAGGTGCTACATAGCTTACACAAAGCCTGTTAACAAAGGCGTTCACCACACACTAATAAGGTACGCAACACAGACAATATCTCACATACCCAAGTATATTTGCATAAGATTTAATATGGTAGTGTAACATACATTTTTAAAGCTACCTTAAATTAGATTTATTTTGCCTAGTACAAGGTCCAAAAAGCTGCAGACAAATACCAATTGTTCTTTTATTTTTCTTTAATAAACACATCTTGTAAAAGTCAAGACTTCATATTAAATATTCAGTGGAGAAATACTGGCTATTAAAACTTCAGTTCTACTTAGTATCAGATATTATATTAGATTTTGAAGCTCACTGACCTTATCACAAACACATCATTTGGGTAAAAGAGACATATTAGATCATTAAATATGCTCTCCAATATCTAGGCCCCCAAACACACCCAACCTACAGACACCAAAATTCCCCAAACATAACACTGCTTAAACAATTTCACATGCAGTGCCTGCTCTGGTTCTGTGAAACCCAGTGCTGATATTCAGACCAAGAAAATACATTACTCACAAGTCACAACATTAAGATAGAAATTAAAGCTCCCATATGACAACACAGCAGCATTCTTACCTGAGCTATAACAGAGGTCTGTCCACATGAAACAAAATGCAACACTCAGCAGCTTCAAGACTTATTTACCAGCACATGACACAACAGCATAAAGGATTATATGTGGCTGGTGGGAGATTTACAGCTGTACATACTTACCTCTCACTTGATGCAGAGCATCAGGCTGTCAGTGAAGTCTGAGTGATGGTTTTGTGCCCTGCAGGAGCTACAAGTTGAGATTCTTCACCACAATAAAGCTTTTAGTGACAGCTGGGATGGTGGATAGCCCTAGTTGCATTATCATGCTAGGCATATTTTTCTAGTGAGAGAATTCTAACTTCACCTTTGATCACTACTTCAGTTTTAATGCCAGTTATGCTAGACACTTTTACCCCACTATCACACAAGTAGCTATTTTAACCACATTGAGCTAAACACAAAACACAGATAGATAGTTTGGAAGATAGATAGGCCTTCAGAGACAAAAACAAGTACCACATGAGTTATACAAAGTAAAGTTGATGAAGTCATCCCTGCACCAGCATTTTTAACCTCATGGTAAAAATTAAAATGTTTTTTCACAATGCTTGTACCTCACATAGCTCTGAACTGCTCAGAACCCATGTTGACAGTGCTTCTGTTAGCAAACACTGTGTATATCCAATAGCAAATCAGACTCCCCTAGTTTAGAAATTGAGCTGGTACAATTTAGCTGCGAAGCAGCAGCATGGTGGGGTGGAGCAGAGCTGAGAAGCCCTCAAATTCCTCCACTCACCATCTTCTGCTGCCTTTCAGCATGTTATCATCATTCATAACAAGTTGTGTTGCAATGTCTCTTATGCTTATTAATCCTGAAGAGCTCTGACGCTGTCATTAATATCATAGAATATCTTTAGAGCTTCATAAGATAAGGGGAAGCAAGAGCTAACATGACAGAGTACATAGGCTAATGAAAAACCAGAGCCTTCCTGCCAAAAGAACTCTATGTCATTTACTTGCTCCTATTACATGACTCACATAACCTAGTATAGACCAAATGTGGGGAAAAAGTGAATATCTTAATCTTTGTGTGTATTTCCACAGAATTATTTCAAAAGGTATGCAAGAAGTTTTTAAATGTAAAATATTCCTAATAACCAAGGCACCATCCTCATAGCCATAGATTCTCAGGAATAATTAGGTGTTAACTCACCCTGGATTTCAGTTGAATGAAGTCTGTAAATAATTCTGAAGACATGGGGTTTCGGAATACCATTATACAATGGTAGATTGCGAAGTTGCACCAGATTCTGACATTCTTCTGACTTAGTTACTCAAAGTACATTTTAAAAAATTAACTCTGACAAAGAAAAAAAAAATCCCATGACCTCTTTGAACTGATATGGAAGCATCAGCAAAAATCCTTGTATAGGAGTAATTGGTCAGGTTTTTACTCCAAACATACATGTATTCCCGTTTACCTCATAATTCAGGTTCAAAGTGACAACATCAGGTTTACCTCATATGGTGGTATTAGAGCTTCAGCTATCTGTGAAAAATTCCCACACCCTTGGAAAGCACAGAAATTCTCTGTGCACACAAGAAAGCAACAGTAGAAAGAAGTACCACTTAGCATTACTGCTTAGAAGTCTGGATTTAGCTATAACAAGCACCGATGCTCACTGAAAAACTTCAGAAAGCTTAGGCACAGATTTACAGTGTCATTTGACAAAAACTTCATCAGCTCTTGTAAGAACAGAGCCTTCCAGACACAGATGTAGCCACAGACATCTGTTAGCTAAATAATGCTGAGGTGTATTTCTCTCTGTAATTCTACCCTACCAGGCAATGACCTGGAAACCTTCAAAGCATAACACATTAAGTTCAAGAAACCATTTCAGGGAACCTGACTCCTCTCTCTTATCATTTGTAGCACATGTTTACTATTTACGGCTCATCACCAGCACATGCAATCACTTACATTCCAAATGTTCAAGGAGCTCTATAGCTGAGCAAGAAAGTACCTTAAATATTCTGAACTACCTGGAAGCATCCAAACTTGGAAAGACTCATGACTTTGTACTGCAAAGCTTGAACACCTTTGACACACCATGCTAACCTAAGACCCTCCTAACAAGTGCAGCTTGCATACATAAACCAATATTGATTCAGCTGTGCCTAGCTGTTTATACAGCCTTTCAGAAGCACAGCATTTTCAAACACTACTACAGACATTAGACCATGTCTTCCTAAGAGAAGTTTAGTGGCTGTCAGTGAGGCTTGACTTAATGATGCGCACTGCATCAGCAACTGTATTTAATTAACTTTTTTGGTTGGCCTCACAGAGTGGTTTTCTACAATCTGATCTTGCCTGCATGAGCCCTGTTATGATTTCACGTGGGATGGAGGCATACAGGCACATCATCTTTCATAAATAAAACTGCTCTGACTTATAAAGACTGCTGATAAGGAGAAAAGATATCATGCTATCCATGCATGGATAGAACACAACACAAAGCTTTCTGAAGCAGAATATCTGGAAATTAAACCTAAGGGAAAGAATGACACCATTCTAACTAAGCAGTTCAAACAGTTTAATGAAGGGAGGAATGAGGATAATAGGGGATGGTTATTTTGAAATGAATGCTTTTATCTATGCCACATAGTGTCTTTCCCAGTGGCACCAGCAGAATTCAACAGCATGACCTCAAGAGAAATCATGGAGAAGCCAGTTTGCTTCAGGCAAGCTGATGTTTTACATGAACTGCTTTACTTATCACTTAAAATGCAAAACAGAACATGACGTATTCCCACGTATCTGACTGTGCTAGATTTAAAATATAAATACAGGAATGTTAAAGGATAAGTGAAGGATCTTTGTCTCGGATATAGTCTAAGAAAAAAAAAAACTTCAATGCTTTTTTTGCTTTCCTTTTCTTACAAAGATATTTGAGGTTTAACAGTCAAGAAAAAAGAGACACATGGGCAAACTCAATCCCTGAAACTTCTAACACAGACAGCAGAATGTACATGAACTTGCATATACTATATTCTTCTTCACCTGCAGCTGTGTCAGTACACATTTCAAATCTGAATCCTCACATTATTCTTTTTCCTACCATATATCTTATTTAATTAAGATACTATTTGTCACCTTGGCATCTGTAGCAGTTTATCAGCACTTAAATGGGAAGTAGGTATTTCCAAGCTTATAGCATGCCAGATTCTTTTCTATTAGGATCTGAAGCTCATATCCAGATTTCATACCACGTTTTTTAGTTGCAAGCTTTCAAGCATTTTAGATGGGTGAAAATATCAGTTCCTCCAACTGTAAAATAGAGG
The DNA here is from genome assembly GCA_036873685.1 of Agapornis canus. Taxonomy (NCBI): domain Eukaryota; kingdom Metazoa; phylum Chordata; class Aves; order Psittaciformes; family Psittacidae; genus Agapornis; species Agapornis canus. The sequence continues at coordinate 4,371 of JBAFWW010010070.1, forward strand.
TAATTTTGTACCAGAATTTAAATGGAAGACATCTAAGCAACTTTGCAAAGTTCTAGCTTTGCAAAGGAAGAGTACAGGAAAAGTCACTCAGTCTTTTTAGCCTGGCTTATCTTTATGCCATTAAAATAAACATGAAACAATATGTTCCTTTTTAACCACTTGATGAGTCAGTGCAGCTCAGGAAACTGATAAAAGGTTTATGGAAATAAATTAATATTGCATGAATGCTGCTAGAGCTATTAAACAAACATAAGCAAAACCCTATCAAGGAAGCAAAGAAAGAACCGTTTACGAGGGAAAATGGCAGAAAAGTCAACAGTCATTATTAAGCCTGGTTCTTTCCCCTGTGAAAAGGACATATGACCTAAACAGATATAAGCAGTGCAACTGCTTATATTAGCTATTACACCTGGATTACACTGCTTTTAACAATAAATTTTTTAGCATCCTTTTATTCATGCAAAGGAATGCTTATCAAAATCTTTCAGTCACTTAATTCTTCAAAATGAGAACGAAAGAGTAGCATTTTTATGTTATGAAACAGCTCAGTTACGGATGTTCTGATTATCCTTTTACAAGTCTCATGCATGAGAAGTTCTTGAAGTCTGCAGTTGATGACAGGATGAAAGACAGCAAATACTGTGACTTACATCTTTAACAGACAAACCCAGTTTCATTTTTGAAAATGCAGTCAGTTCAGTTACCTTTGCTCAAGACCAAGAGAAAGATCAAAATTATCAGCCTTCCTGCAGGAGTCAGACTCAGATCTGCAGATCACAGATGCTTCAAAGGTGCTACGTGAAAGCAGCTGCTGTATCTTACCCACTTTCACACAGTACTTCAGAAATACACATTTGTGTGACAACAAAGGAGGCAAACCTTTCCATGACCTTGCAATAGTGGTCTTTACAGACTTAAGTTCCTCAGCTTTCCATCCAGCAAAACTTTTGCATTTTAATATAACAGCATTTCTGAAAAACTTCAAAGATACAGTTGAACCAAAAGCAGTCTGGACAGGAAAAATGAGAATGACTGCTCAGACGCACGCAGCCCTCTTCTGGTATGTGCAAAAACCAAAACCTGACAGTATTTTAGTACTTCAAAGAATGATCTTCAAAAAAATAAATCTCATCATTTTCTCAAGAATAGCTTATTTCACTTATATCAAGGCCAGCATTTAAAATCCACTCTAGAAAACATTTGCTGAGCTAGGTCATAGAATAATGAAATACTTTGCAGTGACCTTAAATACACTAACAGAATGCCTGCACATATTTTTTAATTAAGATTAGTTATTAGGAAATATCATTGATCAACAGGCTTATTCATTAATGACCTTTAAGTTACAGTTATATCAGAACAGGAGTAGACCTACAGGAGAGGACCATTCTGAATTCAAAGATGCATTTCACATTCTAGTGAAAGTCACACTGAGATTTTAGAAACCCCATCTTCAGTCAAGAAAACACAGCAAGAAGCTATGAAGTAACCTTTACAGAAATCATTCTGCTGAAGACTTTTACGATCAGTAAAGTACAGACATTTCTTACTATTACCTGTTGCATAAATTCCCCATTATACATTGTCTGCCAGATATAATGGTGGCCTACCATAAAACCCAGTTATATTATACTTGCTTTGGGAAAACTAGAGTCATACTCAGTATCATTGGCAGTCAGCAAAATGCACCCCTGTAAAAAACTGCCAGTACCCTTCTTTGCTGTCTGCCACGGAAATTGTCAATGAGGAAATTTTGCATGTTATTGAAACAACTTCAAATGTCACACAAGAATTACCTCTGGAGATGTTAATAAATGCACTGTTTATAACCTACCTACTTAAATTCCTCCCAACTTCTCAAATATATTTCTGTCTTTTATTTCCCTCTCCTGCATGCATTTGTCTGACATTCAACAATAATGGAAATTTAGTCTCATTTCAACTTAAATGTTTGTTAAGATATTAATAATGTTCATCTATTAACAGACCCATATTATTGGCCTCTGTGCTTGATGGAAAACAAAACTACTTATGCCATACATACACAAAAAATGTAATACCTAATTAAAAAGATAATCTTCATTATAGGTCTATATATTTTACAACATTGCTTCATATTTCATGCAAGTGCTTCAAAAGATCTCCCTCTAAACATGATCCATCCTTCATCAGGACTTAAATTATTTCATATAACATGTTAACAATCTTTGATGATTATCTGATAAATTCTTTCCTACTATTCCATTAGACTCATTCATACATTTCTGTTGGCTTTTTATGACTTCCTGAAAAGAAATTGTGAAGGAGAGCAGAAGAAAGCTGCTTCTGAGTAGTTCAAGTAAGAACACAGAAAAAGGAAGCATAATCAAGAACAATGGCAGTCTTCCTTTGAGACCTTCTTTCTTATTATAATAAATAGTAACCTTTTGAAGAAAAGGAGACTGATAATTACTCAACATCATCCTCTAAAAACAGGAACAACCTGAAGATAAAACATTTATTTTCACCTTGTATATATGATATATATATAACAAATGTTATCATATTTTAGTGTGTTTAATTAAAATACAATGTTTCTCATAAAAGAATATAGTGTTGTTCAAGGTTGAGAGCATATTTTTTCAATGTATTCGATTTCACCTAATTGCTGAGCACAACAGTCATACCAGGTATTTTCTCTCCTCCTCCTCTCTTTCCTTCTCTTTTCTATATAGATCTGGCTTATCAAATTGAATACACACAACCGCACATCGTAGTTAGCAAACAAAACATTGAAGACTTACCATTTACACAGATTTCAAATGATTTGCAAAGGTCATCCTCAAACAGGCAGCCTGAAAACACAGCAGAAAGGTGAAAATTAATACAGGTTTCAAACTGTGGGTAATTATGCAGACTGAAGACCTCTCAGGCTATTAAATGATCAGCAACAGTCAGACATTGGTTGGCTTCAGAAGTCTAAATTGGGCAATACAGGAAGTCAAGAACATGGAAACAGATCTGGTTAGACAGCACATCTTTCTAGGTGGTTATGTCTAGAAATAACCTTTGATATTTTTCTTCCCCCTCATTCCTCTACTGAAGCTTCAGTTTTCTCTTTGCATGTCTCATTTAGTAATTTGAGGAACCTCATGTTCTCTAAATTTTGAATATATTAATGTAACACAGAACAGTAATACTGCAATACGCTATAAAAACTTACACCAAGAAATCAGGAGTTTCCTAAAAATATTTCTACTGTCACAGGTCAAGCCTCGGAATCAGATACAAATTGCTCAAATTAGGCTTGGATTTAGTAACTGCAACCACAGATCCTCAGGAGCACCAACTCTTTAGAGAAAAACTTAAAAAATTGAGTAATTTATATGAACACTGTGAAGCCTACACAGACAGCTGATAAATCAGTAGAGGTCTGGATAAAATATCCTAGGGCTTCTCTTTTTTTTCCATTTGAAGCACGAAATTTGTTCTAAAATATGCTACTTTATGGGCCCCTGCTACATCAGCCCCATACCTCGCCCTAGGACCTATATCCAGATAGGCAATCCGAGTTCATTTGCTTATATGCATCTTCACAGTGAAGTATTCCATTCCACTCACTATTATCACCTAACTGGTAATGAGATACTAGTTATTATCCCCTTTATCTTCAATTAAAATTAATTCCTGATGATATTTGTGAGCACAGAAGAGAAGTGGGAAAGAAGTGCCTCTACTCTGGTCAGTCTACACTGGGCTGAATTAGACAAGAACCACATACAGAAGCAGCATGAAATACTGTGCTACTGTTAAGGGCATGTACTCTGTTAACCAGTTGTTTCTTTTACTTTGTTTTCTCACTAAGATAAAGAGCTAGGACTGGATAAAATCCAAGAAATGAGGTTATATTTTGAACACAAAAACTGCCTTAGAGAACACATTTTCACAATTAAGCTTGTTAACTTCTTTGGGGAAGTACCTTATGCTTATAAATGGGCATGGGGACTTACAGAAATTAGGAGACCTTAAACGGTTTCACAATAAAAAAGAGCTAGGAACTTCACCACATCTAAACACATCAGCAAATCCTCTCTCCCCAGCCATGCCCATCTCCACAGAAGCACAGAGTACAAGCACCTCTGGTCAGAGTCAAATGGGTTAAGTAGGCTTTTCTTAAATAAGAATGGAAAAAAGTCCCCAAATCAACCAAAAAAATATGCAATAACAAAAAAAGAAAAATCAAATAAACTGAAAAGCCCAAGATTCTCTGCCTATGAATTACCAGAGCCCCAATACTGTTAAAAGAAAAATTCAGGGGAGAACAGAGTGACTTATGTAAGCCTGCATAGCCTTTCAGCAGGTATTAGCACATCATTACACCTGAACTAACAGACTGTGTCTCTCAGCAAGATTTATTAACACAGCACTAGATCTGAGCTAGACAAACACATCTACATCAATTTGAGATGTACTGGAGCACCAGCAGAATCCCTTAAATCTTCCAAGCACCTGCCTGCAAAGAGTCCATACACATAACCTTAAGCAGATAATAAAAGCCTACAGTATGTACACCAGTAAAAGTGCTCTCTCATCCTTTTACCTATGCATCAATAAGCTGTGAATATGCATTTGGTAGCTTTTGAAAGGAAAATAGGAAATTTCAGACCAGGAAAGCTTCTGCCAGCAGAGCATGTTTGTAGAACAGCATGTGTCTATACCACCCACAAATTGTGGTTCGTGAGGTATTTTAGAGAGGCGTATAATTTTGCTCCAGACAAGACTACTGTAACAGCCATTTGACCTGAAACAGTGTCTGAAAAGTCACTGAAGATATCCAATTGCAATCTTGGTACTGACCCAGCAAAGCAGAAACATGCCTTAACTGTATGTTGACCCAAAGAACATCAGACAAGAATGATGACAGGCAGGGACAAACACACATCTGCACAGAGTATACAACACAAGAGCTCTAATTAAAAGCACAATTATGATCAATTGAAAAAAAAAAAAAGGAATGCTCACAGGAGGACTTCAAATGCCAACATAAACTAGGCAAATAAAAGGCATACTTCAAAACTCCTGTTTCAGAAATCTGATGTTATCTCTTCTAACATGAAAGTTAATGGCTAGAAAAATAACCCACAAATCCCTGAGTAAAGGGCTCTGCCTTGTTTTCCTGAGAAATCACAAGAATTAAAACCAGAAACCTGAAATGCCCATAACCTGTGAAGGTCTGAAGATGTTCTGTTGATGGAGGGAAGACAGATAGTTTTGCAGTAAATTTCCTATCCTACAGTGGCTGTGCTGTAGATCCAAAAGGTGGCAGATGAGAAGTTTCAACCAGGAACATTTCTAGTGGAGCGGCACATTAAAAAGAGTGTTTCATTCAGGCATTGCTGATTTTTAAACACCTGGGGAGCTGGAATCATAAGCACCTGCTGCCTGTAGCCACCTGCTAGAGGTAGGCCATTCTATAATATACTTATATTCTCAGAAGCAGAAAAATCTAGGTATACAAGATGAACAAAACTAGCACGCTTGGGTACAAAGAAATAAACCACGAGGCTACCCTCATACAGCATTCCAATTTAAACACATTCCAATTTTTGCTCGATATATTTTATCGCCTAATATATTTTCCATGAAAAAGCACAAAAGAAAAATTATCATCATGTTTTAGCTTCTCTTTTCATAATAGTTCATTATTTGATGCTTGCTGCAGCAAGGCATTTGACACAATTAACCTTGGAAACTTACGTCTTTGAGAGGAAATTAATAAAGCCAATGCATGGCAAACTATATCCATCTACAATTACACCAAAATAGAGAAGGACCTCCAAAACGTCTTGAAAAATATTTTGCTCAAAGTTATTTATTGCTAGCATTGTTATTCATATTTCATCCAACCACTCAATATGCTAATTTAACTACTAATTTATCTTCAGTTGTTATTTTCTGCGACATCAAGAAGCATCATATTTCATTTTAAATATCATCTACCTACTAATAATAATGGTGGTAATAAGTCACCACTGAAGAATGAAGTGGTGTTGTCTCCAAAAAGCACTTCATTCTGCTCACACCTTATACAATCAAAATTAATTTTATTTTTTACCAATCTCCCTACCAGGGATCATCTCCCAAAACACAGACTCTTGATGCAATCCTTCCAAACCCCACAAAAAACAATCTAAATAACCCAAACCCCCAATCCTCCTTCATACAGCAGCCCTGAACTAGCAAGCTCTCCATGTAACTACTGAACCAGCCAACAGAGAATAAAACTCAACAGGTGTACATGGATTGCTTTGCTTAATCTAGAATTTAAACATAGGTTTATTACTTAACTTACATTAAAGGTTCACCTCTTCAACTAACACTTGTATGGTCCCTACACCTCAGCAGTGACAAAGGTTGGAACAATGACTTGTGCACAGGAGCAACAGCAGCCACAAGAAGCTGAGTTGATCACTCACTCCCATGTAACCAAGGCACAAGTCCATGCTGTGCAACCTGTAATACAGTAGTAGTTCTCTGACATATATTGGAGCAGTTTAAAGCCCATTTAGCACAGTAGTATACTTGAACAGCTACATGTTTTTTCATATCTTAAATGTTAGAGTTTGCAAAGGTGTGGTATTTGTCCATTAACATCCACTGATATAAATTATGCACTTTTAAACTATCTTCTTGATAATTTACCAAAGTGAATTCCAGAAGAGTTTACATGACTAAAGCTCACTACAGGTCAGAAAAGCCCAGACTGACTGTGCAATATAAACCAATACAGTGAATTTTCATACACAGAGTAGGTCTGTCAGAGAGAAGACAAAATAAATAAATAAATATCTAATTTACCCTTGTTTCCAAACATGGACTGTAGTAGCTTGTGTTTCTTCATAGTTGTGTCCAGTAGAAAATCCACTTTCTTGAACCCACTTTTATATATAGACCACACATTTATATATAAATATATACTACATATATAATTTAGGAGAATATACTGTTTGCATTTAGAAGAGGTGCCTCTCAAGATAACAACAGTCAAAACATCAGATGAAATCACCTGAACTTCATCTAGAAAAATCTGTAGTAATTCACTTATCAGGAAAACAATTTTTAAAAACCCGCTGATCAAACAGATTGTATTATGTTCATTTCTCTGTCCCTTCCCCCACTTATCCAACTATTTCACACTAAACACTTCATTCCCAAAATATGTAAGCATTTTTATTAAAATCAATGAAAAGGCTACAACCCCTCTTCATAAAAAAACACACTATAACCATCCAAACAAGAAAACAAACAGGCAAGAATAGCTAAATTTCCTCTGCAGTTCAGTCAGAAACAGAAAATACAAACCTCCTGCTGCTGAGAGCTCTCTACTTCTTATGCTTTTCATTCCACTGTAACATGAGCACCTAATGCCTCTTCACATTTTCAGACCATAACACCCTCACTACCTCACTAAGTTTTAGCCCATATACATTTCTTCATTGAAACATACCAATGATCATTAACATTTTGAGTCAGTTAGAATCTATTCCACATTCATCTGCTTCTTTCAGACTTATTTGTACTTTAGTAAGAAGATGCTAGAAAGGGTAAGAGCTGATAAATACTGCTAATGAGAGAAACAAAAATGGAAACACCTGGCTATGCCAACATCAGCCATGTCTGATGGACCTTGCTGGGTCTTCAACACCAGCTGTGACTCTAAATAGAGAGCACATGTTTATATACTTATAGTAGATTGAGAATCAGGATCTGAGAATGAAGTTTTAAAAGTTTTCAGCTGACATAACTGGGATAGCTCTAATTGAAAAACAAATCAAGATAGTGCACAGCAACAGTAAGGAAAAATGAAACATGGTTTCCTTTCAGAAAACTTAATAGAGGAGTAATTGATTGAGAGATGTATTCCTTTCACTGGTAGGATGTGAAATATCAGCTACTGATCCATTATTTTAGTTTTATTTTGACATTCATTTTGATAATAAATTTGGAAATTTCCTGCCCTTAGTTTTTAAATTTTCATTTTTACCACCTTTTTAATTTGCTATATTTTTGTACCAAAATCCTTTTTTTCTAATTCTTACCTTTCTACTCTCCCAGACAGCATTATTCTATCAGGAGAAAACAGCTACCCCTTTTTGTCACCACCCAGCACATGCATGCTATGCTCACACACTGCCCTTCCCACCCATGCCCTCTCTTTTCACTCATGCAAGTAAACAGCATGTCTGTCACCTGTTTATGGATTGCTCGCAAGTCCTAGACCTCCAGCCTCATCCTTTTCCACAGGTACCCTCCACTTCCCTTTGTCAAGCACACTGAATCATTCCTCATCTACCTTCCTTCTGATATGTTGACTATGACAGAGGTAAAGAAAAGGAGACAGAATTTACAGACAGAATTTACTTCATTTTGATCCCTCCATTCAGAGCTTTTCAGGAGTGGAGTGGATTGGATTCAGATATGTTCTCTCTTTCTCCTCAGGTTCTCAGAATATCTAGAATATTCTTCATCAAGAAAGACATTTTATCAAAACATCAGAACCTGTGATGGTTTATCAACAACTGCTTGGAACAGTAGTTCAACTATGAGAGAAAGGTAAATCAATATGGTCAAAAGTAATATTAAAGTACCACATAATATTAAAGGGGCTCTTTTTCCCAAGAGGAAAAGAGAGAAAAATGTATGACAGCATAATAAGTACTGAGCTTTGATCTTCTTCCTTTACCCCAAATTTTATGCTTTTCGAATGTAATAGAATCATAGACTCATAGAATAGCCAGGGTTGGAAAGGACCTTAAGATCATCTATTTCCAACCGCCCTGCCATAAGCAGGGACCCTAAACCATTTCACGCAAAGCTCCATCCAACCTGGCCTTGAACACTGCCAGGGATGGAGCATTCACAACTTACTTGGGCAACCCATTCCAGTGCCTCACCACCTTAACAGCAAAGAACTTCTTCCTTAGATCCAATCTAAACCTCCCCTGTTTAAGTTTGGACTCATTACCCATCCGTTACTCTCCCCAGCACCCCTATAGGCCTTCTTTAGATACTGGAAGGCTGCTATGAGGTCTCCACGCAGCCTTCTCTTCTCCAGGCT
>JBAFWW010010071.1:0-16417 GCA_036873685.1 Agapornis canus
ATGGCCTGAATCATCTTGGTCACCCTTTGCCAGACTTGTTCCAGTCTGTCCTTGTCCCTCGTATACTGGGGAACTCAGAACTGGACCCAGCACTTCAGATCTGGCCTCACCAGTGCTGAGTATAGGGCAAGGATCACCTCCCTTGTCCTGTTGGCCACACTCTTTCCAATGCTGCCCAGGAGGTTGCTGGCCTTCTTTGCCAAGACATTGAAAAACAGTTTTTTGAAGGACTTCTACACCTTCAGGGATTATAGATTCCGTAAATTTACATGGATTTAAGAGCAGACAAATTGGCAACAAAGAAATTCATTGATGACTAATAAACACAATAAGCTACAATATCAGAAGATGTCCCTGAACAGAACTGTAAGCTTGATGAGTCGCATGTGGACGATGTACTGTGTACTTCCTCTATTCCTATGCTTAAAGCATCCCTTTTTGACTGTTGAAGCCCATGGGTGTGATGCAGGACTGTTCTCAGGCATTACAGAATGCTACATGATTTCTAGAGTATATTATCTTACACCCACTGCAGTCACTTACCAAGTTTCTGAATTAATTACTGAAAGACAGAAGTTTATAAAAGATGGAAGATTATGTAAATAAACAACACTGTTAAAGATTAATTACCAGTTCAGAACTTGTTTCAATTAAGTGGTGGGAAAAGCCCCTGAAGAAAAATACAATGAAGATTTTACCTCATATCCCAATTAAAAAACCTCCAAACTCAGAATGGCACTTAAAGGTTAGATGTTTCTTAGCGTACAAAGACCCTTCAGCTTTTTAGCATTCTTTCCAAAACTGCAAGACAGAGACGCTGGATACATCCATGAGGGCAACAGTATTACAGACACTCTCAGTTCTTCAAATCAGCAATATAATCGAAGGACAGAGATGACAATTTCACACATCACCATTTTACTGCTCTCCAGAAATTTTCATATCATGCATGCCACTGATCAGCTTTTCCAGATACCTGATATATTCATGTTTTCTGAAGTCTAAGAATCTCTTACTTTCAACTGCATCAGTTGAGGTGTACTTGATAATACAGTTCTAGGATAATCACCTAAATACTTTGTATTTTCCCCTCTCTTGACATGCAAGTCCTTGCATAGTTCAAAGTACATTTTTACACTAACAAAAAGCTCCAGAGAAACTGCACTATTCCTACAATGCCCAAATGATGTTCCTAAAAACCATTCACCCATGTTAGGGTGTACTTCACAAATGGTGGCACTATGTAACGGGCCTTATGAACCAGCAACAAATAACCACACATTAATCAACAGTCCATTGAATAAATGAAGCAAACTTCATTATTAACAGATGAAAAGTTCTAGCAGTTGCTGTTTTATAGGCTGCAAAGGATAAGGACAGTATAGCAAAAGTGTTCAAACAGCAGTTGTTATTTTATAAGAAAATACCATGGGTTACAAATCTGCAAGAATCTTCTTTCAAAATCACAATTTACATATAGCTTAGTCATCAAATTTAATCTTCTTCCCTTGGAATGCTGTAATTTGAGACATTTGTTCCCTGCGTCTCTTGCTTGCTTCCCATGATGGATGAAGAGGCTGCTCCAAAAATGCTTTCTTGTTGTCACATTTAACACCTGCAGCTTTTGCAAATGGTTGCTTATTGAGCTGTGGTTCCTTTTTATGAAGAGCTGTGCGAGAAGTTCAAAATGAAACAGTAACTATATAATGAACCTTCATGAAAATATGCTAAAGCTACCTTTGAATTGCAGATATTTTCAACAATTTTTTAATGAGCCACGGGGAACACATTCATTTGAATGCTCATAGCAACATTTCCTCACCTTGCAGCCCAGTAAATTATCACTTGGTAAACTGCAGATAGTGAAGATTTATTATTACTGACTACATTCACAATTTGTGTAGACCAATATTCAGCACAGTCTCAACCCTCTTCTTCACATAAACTAATGAGATATTACATAGTGTAACTCAATATGACTGAAATGATACGCTTCAGCCAATGAATTAAAAAATGGTACCATATACTATAAAAGGAATAAAATATTGAAGGAGCTACTGAAGGAATTACTCAAGAGATAAACTACTTGTTCATAATCTGATACTTTTTCCTGTGCACGGGTAACACTAACTCATGAAGTCAGACAGAAAGGGACTCTCCTGTGTAAACCCTACTTTAAGTATGTCTAATATTCAAAACCAGGTAATAGCAAACGATACCGACACATTAAAATGAAAGCTCAATAATTTGACTATTTTAACAACAAATGTTAAAATGTGTGCTACAAAATTGAAATGAAACAAAAACCAACCTATCATGATTAGACTGCAGAGGCAACAAGATCTCAAGATCTCTCTTACAACTTTACCAGGTTAAGTAATACATACCTGTTCTTTTATTTTTGTGAGGCTGGTCTTTTATGTTTCTAAAAATAGAAAGAGAATTTAGGATTTTTCAATAGACTTGTAAGATAACGAACACTTGTGACTAAAGAATTCCCATCACCAAAACACTCATGCAATGACTTTTCTAGCACAATGTACAAAACCCCTTATATATTGATTCCTCTTTGTTAATAAAACCCAAAAATGTTAAGTATTTACTTCAGATCTCTTCAGGAACCCTCCTTATTTGGGAAGGGCTACCCCCAATCATCTCTATTACTGGGAAGAAAGGAGGGAATAGAGAACATAACAATGGGAAAAAATTACCTTCTCTTTTGAGATTTCTGATTAGAGGCAGACAAAGAACTGCAGAACATCGATTCTAGCTTGCTTGCTTTTGCATGTGGCTTTCCTTCTTCCATGATCAAATCTTGCTCTGCCCTAGCCACTGTGTTCTTTTCTTTCTTCACTATGTTCTTCTGAAGTCCATCTTTTGCTTTTGCTGAAGAAAGAGCAGTAACTGCTGCTATCTTTTTCTTTCTTTTTACTTTGCCAATGAAGAAATCATCACTGCTGTCACTGTCAGAATCTGATGACTGGTTATAAAACCTCTCTTCAGTACTATCATCAAAGTACTCCTCTTCATTAGGATGTTTCTGGTCTCTATCATCATTAACTTTTATTGTATTTAATTTGTTCAAGCTTCTATTTTCTTTCCTTGTTTGATAGCCAAGTTTCTTTCCCATTTTATTCTGGCCGACAGCTTGCATTTCTACTGCCTGAAATGAGGACTTTTCTAGAACACATGCTCTCTCAATTTCTACAACTTTCTGCTCAGATTCACTCTCACAAGACTCTTCAGCAACCTCATCACTTTCTACGTTCGTACTATTTTTTGTTTTGTGTTCACATCCTTGCTGTTTTTGAGCTGGTTTAAGAGCCGGGTCATCCAAAACGCGATTGAAATGTTGTGCTGATTTAGGCTCTTCTTCTGATGTAGCCTTTTTCAAATGAGTGGCTTTGTCTGGGTTCTTTCTTGCATCCTTAAAAGCTTTTACAGCAGCTATTCAAAGAACAGAAGGAAAATCTTTCGTTGCAGTTACACGAGTTCATATTGTTTTAATATAATAAAACACTTTTGCAAGTTAAATATATTGCATAAGATAAGCAGAATTGGAATTTCCTTATCAACTATTTACTGAATACATGGGACAAGAAATACCTTAGAGTCATACTGTGTCAGGGGAGGTTTAGACTGAGTATTAGAAAGAATTTCTTCACAGAGGATGCTCAGGCATTGGAACAGGCTGCTCAGGGCAGCGGTGGGGTCACAGACCCTGGAAGTCTTCACAAACCATGCAGATGAGGCCCTTAGGGACATGATTTAGAGGCGGACTTGCCAGTCCTGGGGTAATGGTTAGACTTTATGATCTTAAAAGTCTTTTCTAACCTAGTTGATTCTATGATTGATTCTAAAGATATTCCAGGTAAAGGGTCAAGAAAAGGCAAGAAGCAAATGTGAAATTATCTGCAACTGAATACACTGTTAAACTTGGGTTTAACTGTGAACTCTTCCATCAGCAAATAATCTGCAGCTGATAATCGTGTTCATTTAGGGCACTTCTTTGCATGTAAAAACTGTAAATAGTAAATGAATTGCTCAGATATGAAATGATTATTTGTACCTGACCCTTTTTCAACATCAATTTTAGTTGGAAAAATTGAGTTTAAAGAGAACAGGAGATAACCTAAAGAACCAGGACAGATTCGCTAAAGGATTCTGGGGGATAGTTTCCAGGGAATTTTACGGGAGTCATTACAAAACCTTTTAGCTGCTTTTGGGAACCCAGCTGTAATGCTCCTTTTGACTTTTGATCTGCATGTTATTGTGCTTACTGCCAATTCAGCCTTATTTAATTTAGAGATACTCTGTTATATCCACTAAATTTTTAGAATTTTTTCAGTTCCCATTATAGGCCCTACTTAAAAGGTCTTATACTCTTAAATGTCATATAGCATACTGCCACAAATAAACTCATTTTAATCAATATAAATGACTACAAGCTTGCAACACTTGGCTCACCACAGCTAGTTACGGTAATTACTGCAGACGTTAGTTATTTAGTTTTCTTTTTATACTGGTTATTCATGTCAGGAATATATAGGAACAAGGTAATGCACTAGTAAGCTACTGAATTAATAAGCAAGTAATGTATTACTTCATACCTTTAAGTTCAACAAATCTCGGTTTCAAGGTGGGGTGTGTTGCAAGTCTTGCAATGGCTCGCTCTGTTGCAGTACAATTTGGCTTTACAAAATAAATTCAAAGGCACAAAGTCAATAAAACAGTGGATACTTATATATGTCTGTACCAGTTATGCTACAATACATACTAATGTGATTCTGGACTACTAACTAAACAAGAGGAAAGGCTTATGACATTGTAATATGAGGGGTTTTTTTTCATTCTAAATGAGGAAAAATGTGACTGCCCAAATATTGGCAGAAATGCAGCACAAATGTAAGCAAACCTGTTACTTCTCAGGTACTGAACATGGGTAATGTTATTTTTATTTTAAAAACATAACAGACATATCTTTCAGAGCTAACACACTGACTCTACATTCACTGTTGCACACGCAAAGCAAATTCATGAACCCACTGAATAAAGATCACATTGGTAGAAGACATTCTGCATGAAAGAATATAAGCAGCTTGCAAGAAGTGCAGTATGAATGCCATGAAAGTAGACAAAATGACACAGCAGGTATTCAAGACTATACATTACACATGTTTAATAGGCAATGTCCAACCTGATCTTTTAGACAAACAATCCTGAATTTGATTTGGCAGAATACCAAAACTTTTTAGACTGATTCAATGGATAAATATGATCTCCACGCATAATTTGAAAATAGAAAAAAAGAAAGAAAGAAGTAGGAATTGCTTCTACATCTGACTTTTCCTTTTATATATTAGAAGTCACAGGTATGGCACATTATGAAAGCTACCTCATTTTCAGATTAGTGTCATCACTCTGCTTAAGGAACAACATGAGAGGTATTTAAGACTTTTCCAAAGACAGCTATGTTGTCTTTTTTTGAAGGGAGGGAAAGGAGATGTAACGGGTTTGTAAAACACAAACTTAGCAGGAAGATTTCTTTAAGCCTCCAGTGAGGAGAAAAGATACACCTTCCTCCTTTTCTCCTACTGGTACTATGATGGATATATTTCTCAACTGTTGCTACTTGTGATTTGTGCCACATGCTACAGTACCACAGCAGAAGCCACACGAACACCTGATGCGTCTCATAAAGAACCAGGTAAGAGCCCTGTGACACAACTTGAGCTGGTTATGGTGCCCAGCAACTCAGCAGAACATGCTACCTCTCCTGCCTGCAACAAACATCAACTGATGAGCCCAAGCCACAAGTACATAAACAGCAGGGAATAAAGGGTGGAGATCATACAGCCTTTGCCTTGGGAAGGAGGTAACTTTCTCCATAATGGCCAAGAAGGTGCTGTGCTTTGGATTTGTGACTAAAGCATTTCAGAGTTGACAATGTAGAGAAATGAAGGATACTGATCACCTAGTAAGATTGACCTAGTGCAAGCAGCTATAGGTACTCAAGCCTTAGGCTTCAGGCTGTAAACTTTCACCTAGATATGCTGGACTTTAACCTAGTTATGTAAAAGGAGGCCCCAGAGCTGGCTCTTGATGAAATATAAGGAAGTGAGGAAGGCCACTACACCTGTCAGCAGAAGGTACAATCTTCAGGATAAGAAATCACCTGCCTGGAGTCAATGAAGGGACCCACTGAGGAGCAGGAAAACCCCAGACCTTAATACTACCTCTGTCTTCTGACAAAAGAACAGTGGGTAGTTTAGATTATAAGGTTATAACAGCCCTTACATGGTTTTCTTTGTTTGGGGTGACTCTATAGAGGCACCTAGCTTGAGGTGTTTCTTACCAATGTACTGAAAACTCATTAGAGTCTGCTTGAGACTCTGCTCAGGCAATCCTAAAGTTGAGCCAAACAGGCAAAAAGTGGGCATTGAGTGTGTATGAGTTTGTGCCTATGGAGTTAATATGGGGCACCCTTCAGTTCACTAGAGCCACACACCACAAAGGGACTATGAGTCCTTCTGGTTAAAGTCTCAGTTGGTATGAATGTGACTCCTTGATTGTGTGATGAGTCCTTTTTCCCTAACATGTAAGATACCAATGATTTAGTTATTGCTGAGTACTGCTTGCACAACACCAAGGCCGCCTTTGTTTCTCACTCTGCCCTCCCAAGAAGCAGCCAGGGGGATGGAAACACACCTCGGATAGCTGATCTGAACTGAACAAAAGGATATTCAATTCCATATCAAGTCATGCTCAGCAATAAAAGTTCAAGGCAAGGAAAAGGAAATGAGGTATGTTTGTGGTTATGGCATTTGGCTTGCTCAAGTAACTGCTAGTTGAAATGAAGCCCTGCTTTCTGTGATGTGGCTAAACATCTAGCCGCTGATGGGAAGCAGTGAATTAATTTTTTATTCTCCTTTGCTTGCACACAGAGTTTTGCTTCACTTATTTAAATGTCTTTATCTCAAGCTACAAGTTTTCTGAATTTTGTTCTGATGCTATCCCCATGCTGCAGGAGTCAGGTGAGTAAGCAGCTGCTGCTGGGTGCTCAGTCGCTGGCTGGGGTCAAACCATGACACAAACACTACCTAATACATTAACAATGCATGTTTAAGGTAACTAATTTGCTTGATGCAAGATTTCTCAGTGGGGATCTTACTTGTTTGCATGTGCATTTTCTCTCAGCAGAATTATGACTATAAACTTATGTATTCACTGCACAGAGACAGATGGACACTTCGTGCCAACTACCAGTTCAAGACAGTCACTTTCAGTGCATTGGTCTGAAGGAAATGGAGCAGAAGATGACACTACAGCTACACCAGAGCCAGTGCTTCTAAATGGAAAGCCATTTAATTGGTTTGCAAAATGTAAATCTTGTT
This sequence comes from Agapornis canus, assembly GCA_036873685.1. NCBI lineage: Eukaryota > Metazoa > Chordata > Aves > Psittaciformes > Psittacidae > Agapornis > Agapornis canus. The sequence goes on from JBAFWW010010071.1 coordinate 7,395, forward strand.
CCTCAACCAATGCAAAGCAAATACCATTTTTATTTCTTCTGCTGTAGTTCTAGAACCTACAAAATATACCCAGGGTGCATCCAATCATATTTTATATCTGAAGTGCAGAGCATCTGAGAAATTCAGTACCTTCCTTTCTCCTGAATTCTCTGCTATTATTATTTCAGGTCAAGAAAAACTGGAAAAATATTTTCTCTGTAGACTGTCTACAGAACTATGAACACTGGCCAGAGGAGACGAGTCAAAAGATGGGTCCATTCCCAAGGACCACAGAGTGGCTTACTTTTGGGCTAGCCTAGCTCTGAGAACTTGAAATCTGAATTTTGATCCCCATGTGACAGTGCTGCATGCTGCCACCAGATTCCTGGGACAGCAAGCTCACATTTCTAAGATCAAATGGTATTTTCTTTGGAGCTTGTTCTTTAGCTGGAAAATCTATTTCTGAACTTAATTAATACACTTTTTCCCTCAGCTACTTCCTGTGGGTTTTGAAAGAATATACCATGAAGTTCAGAAAGCAGCAGCAGCTTCTGTGCAACATCTGGTGTCCCTTAATTCGTATATTTATAGAAAGGGTTTAAGCATATACATGCCAATCCATATGGAATAACCACATTTTTTCCTTACAGCAAAATACAAACACTATTCACACTGACAGCAGCCAACAAACATACAATATGACACTCACATTCTTTAAAAACTCCCATTATTCTGCTTTTTTGGCACATCCAATGCTCACCTTATTTTTCCTTATGTATTTTCCAGTATATAAGAACCCCGGCAGAAAATAACACTTAACAGAAAAACATCAGCTATATTTATAGCATATACCCTTTCTGCCTCCTACTGCCCCCATTATGTTTAATTACAAAGACAGTGGAATCATACTCATTTATTTTCACATGTTCCTGTTACTTCTTGTATTATTTTACACTATTAATTTTTTTTTTCACTCAAGAATGCCCTAGGTACTTTCCTTAGGAACTCATTCAGTGTGCAACTAAGGTGCTGGGAAGCGAATAAAGCAACTGAGCAGTCACACTTTTCAGTGAAAAGTTGCAGGCTACATACAGAACCACCTGAGAGTCAGAGTCTCCTCAAAATTTATCTTGGTAAGTGATGCATTATTTCCCTATATAGTAGTAAAAACGTCTATCATCACCACTATGTTTTATTAAACTCCATGTAGACATTTAAGTGAACTAATTTCACTGTATTTTCAAATCTCTTAAAATGAAAAGGAACCAAAACTGCATAAACAGGCATTCTTCATTCTGAATAGCAGATGTGCTCAGAGAGGCACAAGCCTCAAGACATATCAGTCATACCAAAGTAAAGCAGCAGCTGTATAACTTACTCATGTGCAAATACACATACAAACCGTACAATATGGCAATGATTGGGAAGAGAATGGACATTACAAGCTTGCTAAGATAAAGACAGACTCACAATGCAAGTTTTGCGATATGGAACAGCTGAGGGCTGGCAGAACTGGGTAAAAAAAACCAACGAAGCAGCAGCATGATGGAAACCTCAGCAGATATTTTGTGGATAGTACCTGTTTCATACAACCACAGGTGATAAAACTGAGAAAAAGAAACTCAAGTGTCTCGGATCAGAGCCTTGGGGCAGGAGTTGATGGGAATACCTTGTTACCACGCTTAAGACAACAGCATCAGGAAAAATAAGAAGTCAGAAACCTGGGATTAACTTGGGAATGTGAAAAGGAGACTTCAAATCATTGGTTCATTCCTATCACTCTTCATGTTCAAATGTATTTTTGTTTATACCCTCTCTTCTGTAACTGTAATAAATAAAAGGAAAAAAGGTCAGGTTGGACAGGACTTTGAGCTTTTCACTAGACTAGGTAGTCTAGTGAAAGATGTCCCTACCCATGGTAGTGGGGTTGGAACTGGATGATCTTTAAGATCTCTTACAACACAAACAATTCTAAAGAGCTCATTCTTCTATTTTTCAACTGACTTTTGTATGAAAGGGTCTCATCAGCAACAAGACTGCTACTAGAAAAGTGTACCATTACAAAGACTACTACTATAATTTCAGCTAGGTGAATGGACAGTGCTGATTGTAATGCTTGGTGGCCCTGCATCTGTCACTTCAGATCATCCATTAGTTATTCAAATTAATGACATGCAAACAGAGACATTCAGGGACCCCACGAACAAGTACTCAGTAAAAAAAAGCTCTGACACAAAAAGTAACCTTGAATCAAGTCATGCTCAAGTTCCTAAACTAACGGGCAGTGTAGTTTAATGTTAAGTGCAACGGCCTGATTTTAAGCAAAAAAAAAAATGGCATGTGTGACAATGTTAACCAGGGTAAGCATAAAATCTCACAAAAATAAACCCCAATTGTGGGTGACAAGAAGCTGTCATCACAGTGCCCTCTGCAGCAGCTTAGGAGAAGTGTCTCTACTGAAAAAAATAAAAAGAAAAAACAAACCCCAAACAAAGAGCCCAACAGAAAACCTGTTAATCCACACGTTCCTCCTAGAGCTCTAACTAGTTACAGCTGTCCTTCATAATAGCAGATGTGGTTAATGTGGAGTCACAGGGTAGCTGAAGGTGCCAAATCATGGCTACCACCCAACTCCATCCCATGACCTCATACTGCTTTGGAATACAACCCTGGAGAAAAGTTACTTTCTGACTGAAATGCTGCTAGCTCTCCCCCTTCCTTTATGTCTGTGAGACATACAGTGCATGATTTGTGGCTACCAGACACGAAGATTTTGTTACGAGAGGCAACTGCTTAATGCTATCCTATCACTCATGGTAGTTCTGTTGTCTCTCTGCACCCAACAGAAAGAGATTGTTTGCTGACTGTGTCTTGCTTTGACAACAGAAGTATGGATCAACTACAGGATGCAGCAAACTGGTCCATGTTAGATATAGCAACAGTTTACAAGTGGGTGGTTCTCCCTAATACTGAAATAACAGAGAACAATGCCGTAGCATTCAAAAGAGAGAAAGATCAGCACTAAATGCTTCAGAGTCTGCAATGAGAATGGATAGCCCAAACCTGCCAGATTTATAATCAACTTTTACTCAACTTTCCCAATTTTCAACATAACACCAAAATGATGCTACAGGTGTTATCAAGAAGTAGCTATGCCTAATTAGCAAGAAAGGCAAGAAGCTCGTACAGCAATTAATTCTGTATGGATCTTGGGAGATCATGCAAGTTGCAACATTTTTTAATTGGACTATATACAGGTTTTTAAAATAATAACCATTTACGGTTGAAGCTAAAATGTATGTTGTAACAGATTCAAAGCCTTTGGAAAAAACCTCAGCAGGATAATGTCTTGTGAAAGACCAAGAGCAGAAAAACCTGACAATTTCTTACAAAACTTCAAGATACATTAGTAAACCTAGAGTTCCCTTTGGCTTCGTCTTTATTTTGTTTTCCAACCATTGATGCAGTTTATATTAATTTATGTTGTTTTCTGTTATTGTGGTAATTCAACCTTGAAAATATTTTGGTATTTACCTTTTTTTATCTTGCAACCTGTGGTGGGTTAACCCTGGCTGGAGGGCAGATGCCCACCAAAGCTGCTCTATCACTCCCCTTCTCAGCTGTGCAGAGGTGAGAAAATATAACAAAAGGCTCCTGGGACAAGATAAGGACAGGGAGAGATCATTCACTTATTACCATCACAGGTAAAACACACTCGACTTGGAGAAAACTTAATTTATTGCCAATCAAATCAGAGGCAGGTAGAGAAATAAAATCTAAAACACCTTGCCCCATCGCTCCCTTCTTCACTAGCTCAACTTCATTCCCAAATTCTCTACCTCCTCTGTGCCAGCTGTACGTGAGAAAGGGGAATGGGTATCTAGTCAGTTCATCACACGCTATTTCTTCATGTCCTTCCTTCTCACACTCTTCCACTGCTCCACTGTGGGTCTCTCCCATGGGAAACAGTCCTCCACAAACTTCTTCAGTGTGAGCCCTTCCCCCTGAAGAGCTGCAGTTCTTCATGAACTGCTCCAGTGTGGGTCCCTTCCATGGGATGCAGGAACAGACTGCTCCAGCATGGAACCCTGTGAGGTCACATGTCCTGCAGGAAACCTGCTCCAGCTCAGGCTCCTCTCTCTATGGGGCCATAGCTCCTGCCAGCACCCTGCTTCAGTGTTGGTTGCTCATGGCATCACAGCCTCCTTCAGGAATCCCCTCCTCTGGCGTGGAGTCCCCCATGGAGCAGGTGGAATCTGCTCCAGCACGGACCTCCATGGGCTGCAGGGGCACAGTTGTCTCACCATGGGCTGCACCACGGGCTGCAGGGGAATCTCTGGTCCAGTGCCTGGAGCACCTCCTGCCCTCCTTCTGCACCTGGTGAAGAAAGAGCTTGGTGTCTGCAGACCTCCTTTCTCTGACTGCAATCACTTCTTCTCAATAACTTTCTTCTATTATTAAATACATTATCCCGGAGGTGGTCCCTCCATCGCTGATGGGCTCGGCCTTGGCCAGTGGTGGGTCTAACTTGGAGCTAGCTGGCACTGGCTCCATCGGACACGGAGAAGCTTCTAGCAGCTTCTCAAAGAAGTAACCCCCATAGTCCCTCTGCTACAAAAAATTTCCATGCAAACCATATACAGCATTATGAAAGCTGAAGACCCATAGCAACACGGTGTGTACTCTGGACAGCCTCCTCAAATGCAGAACTGCACTCAATAGAAGGCAAAGGTCTGGAGAATCTAGCTGCCCATGCACTGACAGCATTAGCACTGACTGTCAATTCATCACAGACCTTCCAGACTCCTGAATCCAGCATCTGGGGACAGCATGACAGTTTTCTAAACACTGTCAAGGTACTTACACTGCTCTAAATTGATCTGTAGGTCTGGACCAAAGCTATTCTTTTCCCTATAATTTGTTCACTTGCATTTACCTACACTCCAGCATTCAGTTTGGCTTGGCTTTTATCAAAAAGAAATATTAAGTATAAACTTGTTTCTATCACTGCCACTTTTTGTTTTAAAATAAAAATTTCAAAATAGACCATAAATTCAAACAAACCCCAATTTCTTGCTGTTCTTTGCTGCATGAATGATAAAAAATATCTACTATCCAAGCATCTGAAAAAGTTCAAAGGCTCTTTAGGAAGCTTAGCACTTTACAAATGTTAGAAGACCGTATTTAACTGGAACATAAAAGAGTCAGAAAGTTCTTGGGATTACCCTGTCACAACTAACTTAGCTAATTGTGCAAGTGTGAGGCACATTCCTCTTCTTCAGACAGGTAAACAGTCAAATTGAAATGGAGTGTTTCATCCCAAACTACCACAGGGAACTACAGCATAGCTTGGCATAAACTCCAGACCTGTCCAAGTAGAGACTACATATTTCATCTTCTACTAATTCTTTCCTTCTTCTCTTTATGCATAAAATAGTTCCTATAATTGTTTCAAGAAAGGTCAGAGCAAAAACATCCAGAATAAAGCAGGCATGAATTCTTAATTATCTCCTCATGGAGAACAGGGTAAACTCTAGGTATAAGCTGAAAAAACAAAATTGTGGACAACTTAAATGCTAACTCTTCCTTACTTCTTCCAGGGCTAGTATGAAAATGTGTCTATACTATTTGTATAGTTTGGCATCCCACAAAAACAACAATCAGTTTTTTTAGAGAAAAAATTTAACTTCTAAAGGTTATGAAAGAAAACGTGAAGGGAGCACTGTGCCAACTCCCTCCCCTCCCAGTTGTAGTCTCACTCATTGTGACTACAAGCACTGAAACCTTTGCTGGCCTCTGAGACAACTGAAGCATGCTGAACATTACTTCATGCTACACAAAAAATATACCTATGATGTAGACAAATTGTACTGAGTAAGTAAAACTGGGAAGCTAAACATGATGACACAGAAAACCTGAAACAGTAAATGTACTTCAGGGGAACAGAAACAAAACACATCTTGGATAACAGGTAGTAGCTGTGAACAATACAAAGAGAAAGGTCTTTGCTACAAAATTCAGATAGACTTTTTCAGAGAACATAATGAAATTTGGAGTAAAGGTTGTCCATAAATTAGTTTGACAACCACTATATACCAGATCTGAAACCACAACTAACTGTTGCAGAAAAATGAAGTCGATAGATCCTTTGTTAGTAACTAGCCATCTAGAATGTGGGTCTGGAGACTGAAAATAGGTAGCTATTTATTTACTCCAAACAGAGAATTATGCTGGCCAATCTCAAAATGAAATTTGAAACAACTACTATTTGGGAAAACATTATATTAAAGGTTGACTAATTATTTGTTATAGAAATTAGAGCAGAAACACAGCACAGACTAACCACACTCAAGACAGTGCTGCAAGCTGGGCAGGAACAGAACTGTCCAAGTTTGCTACAACCTGAACATATCTGAGCAACTAAGATCCAGCTGTGAATGATGGGCATGTCCAAAAACTGTGTGGAAGCACATGGCTGTAAATAAATTGGAGAGACACAGGGATGAGCTCCATATTATTAAAATTATTTAATGGGCCAAGAAGTTAACAGCAATCTGCCTTGGATGAAACAGAGAAGTTTCAGAATTGAGATATCCACCAGTCTCTTTATGAAGTCAATCTGATGACAAAACTCTGCCAAACTTCCAGGGATGTAATCTTAAGACATACTTACAATATTTCACGTAAAACAGATACTCAAACCTGAAATTATCACTTGTGAGATGCAACCTGATACAGCACCATACATATAAGCACATATGAAAGACAGTTCAGAACAGAGAAAATAGACACACTTTTGACCTTGAAATTTAAAACAGAGGCAGAGCTTCAAAACCAACTAATATTTGAGAGCTTGAAAATGAAGCTCTTATTTAATCAGGTATATTTAGGTAATTTATAATATAAAAGATTTATTCCTGCCAACAAACCCTGTCTTTCTCAGCACTTTACATTTACAACCATATATTACACATATATCCATATATAACTATTGTCAGGTGTCAGTGTCTTCAGATAAAACTCTTGGGAGAGATGTGTTTCAGTTCAGAGAACTGCTGAAGGATCTAAGTATGAGAGCCAGGGATTTGATGACTTAAAGACTTCACAAATGCTGCACACACTAACCAGGGGTAGGCCATGTCATAATATGCTGTTCAAAACAAGACTGAGTTTCTTGGCATATGACATTGCAATTTGTGTGCACAACTGAAACCAGATTTCTTTTAATCCATATATTTTTCAGCCACTTTCTGAAAAAGAAAATGGAAATACGAATTCAGTTAACCAAAAAACCTATTAAAACATCTGAGATAAGCATACCAATTCTTTGGCATCAAAATTTTCCATCATTACATCTATTGAGAGAGTACAGGCATTCAAAACTTACTCTAATGATAAACATATGCCAGATATATATGGGAGCCCTGACATTACTTGAGCATATCAGCAGATGACGGGTGCAAAATAAATGGAAATCCTGGATGTTCACATTTTATAGCATGTATTTCACTGTATGGCACACAGAACAGTCACCTTGATGCTCAGAGGCTCTTGGTCATCTTCTGGGCCATTACATTATTATTACTCAAATCTGGCATGCAGAATTTCCCTAATGTGTAACCACTCAACCATTTGAATTATTATGCAGTTATTTAATGCCAAACCCAAGAAAAACTAGACAATCACCCTTTAAATTTAATGTTGTTACACTTTCACTAAGTGACTAGTTACTCATGTTTCCCATACTTTCTCTTACCTAGTAATCTTGCCATAGAGGGGCAATATGATGGAAACTTAGGCTCTCATTTTACCAAGCTGTACCTTTTTAATGTAGCCAGTCCTAGCAGCTGCATTCAGTGACATCCAAATAGGTGACATTTCTTTTTTATAAAGAGAATTCCAATAATATAAGAACACCTAACTTTCTGGTTTTAAAAGTTCAAGCAATAGTGCCTCCAGCACTTTTCATCTAATTTTCCAGCATTAACAGACTGATGGGCTTCACATTGGGCATACTGAAGAGCTTTTTTTTTTTTGTTTTTTAAGTTTTCATTTTCATAAATCTCAGTTTCTTGATTATGAGCTGCATCACTTTAAAAGTGATTTGGATAGGAGAGAGGGGAAGAAATCAGACTAGTTTTGTACTTCACTTTTATATGATATATAATGAAAAACTGATTGAGTTTCATTTATAAAAATAAGACCAAAACAGAGCAGCAGCTGTTTTTCATTTTTAGAAATATCAAGAACGTATTTTTTTTTCATGATTCTGTAATGCAATTCTGAGTCACACTAAAAAGCATATATGCAAAAAACAGCTTTTCCAGTTAGTAATGTGTGAGCAGCTCTCAGTCTTTAAAATAAGTGGTTACAATTGTATAACATAAGATTAAAGTCATCTGGACACTTTAAGTCCTCTAAGCAACCAAAACAATGAAACATTTAAACTCATGTATATTCCAATATATATCCTCTCTTCTTGCACTTACATTCAGTGCCAACTCTATGGTGCTTCTTAAAACAAGATCAAGCAACAACGAACAACAGCCACCTTTCCCTCGGTGGTACACTGATCTCGGTTTCTCACACACACTAAAAAAACCCCTGCTAATGCTTTTAAAACCACCTTCAGTAACCTTGGTTGCAATTGCTCAATAGATATCTATATCAATACATAGGGGATTAGCAGGAAAACACTCTGCTTTCTTATTTCATTGAACATATTCTCCTTTCCCTTTCATGTGGATCAACTTTATAAACTGATTACTTTCCCTATGGATGCACATAAAGGATGAAATTCTAAGATTCCATCTTTAATACCTAAATGAGTTAAAGGTAACTGAAAACTCTCACTATTATTATCCATCCTAAATTTGCAGCTTCTCTAATCTCAGTTAACATTTTCTGTTTGGTGGATAAAGAATTGGTTGGATGGCCAAACTCAAAGAGTTGTGGTCAATGGCTCAGTGTCAGGCTGGAGACCAGTGATGAGTGGTGTCCCTCAGGGATCGGTGTTGGGACCGGTCCTGTTCAACATCTTTGTC
>JBAFWW010010072.1:0-18477 GCA_036873685.1 Agapornis canus
CAGCCACAGCTTCTCTGGGCACCCTGTGCCAGTGTCTCAGCACCCTCACAGGGAACAGCTTCTTCTTTATATCTAATCTAAATTTCCCCTCTTTCAGTTTAAAGCCATTCTTCTTGGTGTCTGTTTTAGCACAAATCTCAGCGTTGCTCCAGTTCTTGTGTCACTGATACATCTTGCTAAAAGTATGAGTAATTGCTTTGCAGGATCATTACAATGGTCTCTCTAGCACTTGCAACATTCCAGACCAGAGTGCCAGCCTCACCTTTACTCTCAGTGCTACCTTTTGTACTGCAAACACACAGCAGAGTTCTCCATCCAGGACAGCTTATCTCCATTTCTTTGACCAGTTCTGTGTGTGTTTTCTCCCACTGTTCCTACAGAGTCAGAGTTACCAGGATGGATCCAGGCTTCCAGGAACACCTCGGGCTTTTGATTTGTGCTCTGGGTCCAAGAATTTAGCATGCATATTAATCTATTTTCATTTTCAAGTTGTTCATTTGATTTTGTCAACAACTTGGCTGATGCAGTTGGCTCTTAGCTCAAGGAAGGGTAGGCAACAGAAAGGCTATTTAGTACTTGTCAGGACAGCGAGAAGCATGCCCAGATCTTGCTCTCATTATGTTGTCTTCAAACTGGCTTTGTTAGGCCCTCATTCTTTACATTATTTGCATTGTTTGAGTCAATGTTTTGCTTAAATAAGCATAGGCTTATCCTTGCTGTGCTGTTTGATTTATTCATGTTTGAGCTTCTCTTGGACTGGGATCTGTCTTTGCCTGTTGTCTAACATAAGGTTTTCCACTTAACCTCATTCCCTTGTTTCAGTTGATAGCTTTGCACCAGCCTTGACAATCCTAAAAACACTCTTCCTAATAGGAAATAGCTGGTTCTGAACATTTTCAAGAACACTGCTGTTTATTTCTAGCAGTACAAAACTGACGTGATGAAAATGCAAGGGTTTTTTACCTTTATTCAAGTGAAGGAGGAAACTCACATAGATTCCGGGATACTGAGTTGAGGATCATTTCCTGATTTCATTTGCAGGGGGATATGTAACATTGAAGAATTCTTCTAATTTGAACAGCCTGGTCCAGAGGAAGGTGTCCCTGCCTGTGGCAGGGTTTGGGGACTGGATGAGCTTTAAGGTCACTTCCAACCCAAATCAGTCTGTGGTTCTGTGATAGACAAATACACACATCAGGGGGTTCCAGCCAGTGCTTGTGGGCACCACATTTGTGGTGTAGGGGTGGATAAGCTACAAAAGGAGCTTCTCTAGGGCAGACCTTGATCTGCTGTGTTCAAAGCTAACCTTAGCTTTTCAAGTTTTTACAACACTGGAAAAGTATTTAGCCCCAAAATAGGGGGCTAAATAGGGGGCTAAAACCTCAAAAAGGTTTTCAAACTTGACATGGTTTGGTTTGGTTTGGTTTTTGAAGCTGTGTAATTCTTGCTGTGGGTTTTTTATTACTCTTTGATTACCGCTTAACTGTCTGGTGAAGAACAGTGGTACCATCCCACTCCAAAACCAGCCTTTCAGAACAATTTTCCCTGCGAGTCATTGCATTTATTTATCTCTGCATTTATTGCAGTAAATCCTTCACTTCCTCTGCACACCTAACCACCCTGATTGGTGTTTGTTGTTGTCACTGAAGTTCTTGCAGCCACACTATGATGCACACTTGTTTTTCTGCAACATTACTGCATTTAGACAATGTCATTAAGGCTTTTCTTGCATTAACTCCCCATTTTATGTCCTGTGTCCATGTTACAGCCTTTGAAGCCTTTTCCCAGGGGGCATAAAGTACACTAAATGGCATGTGCAAGAGAGCCAACAGCACAGCTGCTAATTGTGGTAGCAGAGGTAAATAGGGCTTTTTGAATGCCATTATCCATCTTTCATAACACTTTGATTATGGATGGAACCTCTTCCTGGTTCAGCAAAGTTAACCTTTTGAAGTGGTTTGACTTGCTGAGGTAATGATAGAAATGTGGAAGAAATGCAGATGTTTTAAAGCTTCTGGTTTACATGCTTTAGGCAGGTAAGTGGCTTAAAATGAAAGCTTTTGGTTTGCATTCTTTAAATAAATGCATGGCTTTAAAACGGAACCTTACAGGAGAATTGTTCAATGCAAACAAAGAGTCTGATCTCTTTGAGTGGAGTTCCCCATGTGCCTCACCTGCCCAGCCTGGTCTGTTTGGATATCATTTCTCTGGAGTAGAGTATGACTTGCAAAAACCCTCTCACCAGACCCAGGCAGCTCCCATTTCCTCTGTGCTTATAATTTATCCCTTAAGAGCTCAGATCCCGAGGACAATATCCTCTCTTGGAAATAAGTGATATCCTCATGGGTGGAAGTGTGCTTGCAGCACAGAGGAGGTTAACATCAGTGTAATTGGGATAATTCAGGTAATTTTCTTGAAGGGTTCTCTCTATAACCCTTTCGAACAACTGTATTGACAAGATGGCCAGGGTGCCTGGCACCAGCTGACCCCAGTAGCACTGGGGGAGTGCAGGGAAACAAGTACCCAACATCAGGCACTGAATCACCAAGTAGTCTCCATGCTGCCAAGTTCAACTCCCAGGAGGTTGTCTTTGTTTTCAGCAGCCTGGGTGAAATTAATGGTAATAAGCAAACGGGTCACAGGGCAAATCCCAAATTCATTGGCACTGTGGCCATATGACTAGAGGGCTTGTGAAAGTCCCCACCAACTGCCTCCAGCCAAGCTGCTCCATAAGCCAAAGGGCAGATATGGCAAGAGGGTCAGGACCCGCAGCATGTTTGATCCAAGGAAGGATTTTTTTGTGGAAGCTGCTTTGCCCTGTTCAGCTGGCTCAGTTCCCTCACCTTTGCACAAACAGGATTTAGATGTAGTTAGCCCTGGCTGCCCCAGCAGCTTTCACGCACTAATTCACAGCCCTTTCCTCTTCCAGTGACTTCAGAGGGTGCTTTTTTCCTTTATCTTTGCTTCACTGGCAAACAACAGAGAGTTTGCAGAAGCTTGAGGGAAATGGTTCCTACTTAGGGTCTGAGAATCCCAGATGGATCATGTTCATCATGCTGATCTGTCTATCTCTGCAACCCATCTTCAGCTTCTCATCAGAGCAGTGTCCTGGCAGTCAGGTCTATTCTGTAACCTACCTATATGCACAGATACTTATCAAAGAAAAGGCCCAAAACTTAGTTTTTATCTTCTTCCCCACAGATAGTCACAGCCAAAACAGCAGTGGCGTTTTGGGGGTTTGGTGTTAGGACTTGGCTACCTAAAGCATTTAGTCATCCTTTTGCAAAATCAGAGTTGCTTGATGTCTGGAAGTGGTGTTTAAAAGGTGAAGTAGGGAACAGAGGCTGTGAAAATTGATGCCAAGCACAGGAGGAGTCTGTGGGAGATAGCTGTGTATAGGCTCTTCACCCCCCACTCTTTCTTCGTAGATTTTAAACTGTAATTACAGAGCTTGGAAAAGGGTTCAGGTGGTGCAGAGGCTGAGCTAAATTAATCAACGGCAGGGAAATGATAGCAAGGCAGGAACATGATCTGGAAAAACACCTCACACTTGAGATTTTCATATTACTCAAAGGTCTCATTCCACTCCTTTTTAAATGGGAGTGGGGGGGGGGGAATAGGTGTGAATGCTTCTTATTTTCCACGGGATGGAAAAGAAAGAAAAGGTCACTTTAAATATAACTCATAGGGCTAATGGGTAAATCTACCTGGTAATTATATCCTCCCAAAGGTTTGGCTGGAGCTGAGTAATGGCATAGAATCCCAGACTGGTTTGGGTTGGAAGGGACCTTACAGCTCATCCGGTTCCAACCTCCTGCCGCTAGAGCAGGTTGCTCCAAGCCTTGTTCCTGTCATGTTCCCGGTGCTCACAAGACCCCTTTATTAAACACTTTAAGTAAAAGGGCCTGGTAGAAATTGTTTGGAATTTAACTTTGCTGATAACTTGGATTGAAGTAGTGTTCAATGAAAATAGTGCTTTTTTTATTGTTACTGCTACTTTATTTTCTTTAACACTAAAAAAGGAAGGGAAGGTGCAATTGAGTGGGTTTGTGATTTATTTCTTTTTGTCTCTATCTGAATTTTACAGCATTGTAAATCTAAATGGTGTGAAGGTGGACCAGGAAGTGTTTCTCACAGTATATGGGTGGTTGTAGTCACAATCAAGGGACAGAGGCAGTACACTCTGCATTTTCCTGCAGGGAATGGCCAGTATGGCTTTCAACCTGGAGAACACAGCCCCCAAAGAGGGGGTATAGTCTCTGACACACTTGAGGGCAGAAACTGAGGTCAGTATTGTGAGTCGGAAGAAACCATGTGCTAAATGCTGCAGTGTGTAAAGTGGTACCAGTAGTGAATATATTAATGGACTAAATCTGCTTTGGTTTGTGTTTTTTGTTTAGTTGGTGGGTTTTGGGGTTTTTTTTGTTTGGGTTGTTTTGTTGTTGGTTTTTTTTATAGTGGAATTCTTATGTATACATTTGTTTAAAAAGGAAAAGATTCCTGAGATGAAGTTGTCATTACAACTTTTCTAAACTCCTCTGGTAGGTGTCACAGGGACTTGGTGTTTGCTTTGGATAACGGAGCAGATCTTTCATTTTCAGATGAAAAGCTTAATAATGGACAGATCAGTACAACTCAGGGCAGTATAAACTGTTGGAAAATCAAAGTCTCCTCTGAGAGGTGCCAAATCAGGTCAAACCCCTGTGTTCAAAACGGTGCCCGGTTCTTGAGTGCATGCTTCAGTGTGCTTTTAGAAACTGCAGACCCTAACTCTCTTCTGGGTTTTTGGGGTGGCAGTTTTCCTGTTGTTTCCATAATTGTCTGTAAATCCTTTCCCAGGTGCTCCTCAGACATAAATAACTTGTGATAAATTTCTGCTCTGGCCAGATCCTGAGCTTGTGTCACTGTGAAATATCTTGTAGTAACTTCCCTGCATCGTTTTAATTCCATTGCATTGTTGCATTGTTTTTAAGACAGCTAGTTGGGACTTTAGTGAATTGTTTTAATATTACAACAGTCAGGTTTGGTTTGGGGTTTGTTGTGTTTTGTTTTTTAATTAAATAAGGATTTGCTTTTTAATATTTTCTTAATGACAATCATTGCACATGCGCTATCTGGTAAGAACTTGCAGTACAAATGAAAGTCATGAAACCAGTAAGTTGTTTGGAATTGATGTGTTTGGCCCGAGTTCTTGCCAAAATAAACACGTATAGGTTTATCTGCTTAAAGGTTACTTGTTAAACACTTTCCTATAAACAGAACTTCTTTGTTTAAATACAAAGAAGAAGTTCCATGGATATACTGCTTTGGCTTTGCAGTCTGTGCTGTAACCCAGTTCTCAGCTAATGATTTGTGAAATGTGTCATGGCTTCTATTCCATACTCTTCACCCACTGATAAACTTTGAATTTCCCTTCAACTGTTTGTCCCCATCTCTTTTTCATGGAATGAAGCAGCGATTTGGCCAGCATTACTCATGCATCAAGTATTCCCTATAGGGCTACTCGTGTACCCCTCATCTCTCCCTCTCATCTCCCCACAGCTCAGAGCAAAGCAGCTTTGGGTCACCTCCAGAATTGTGTAAACTCTTCCATTTTAGATGGTTTATTCTCATGAGTTTGAGAGCTGAGCGTCGTCATCAGCAATGGGCTCCCATTGGGGTCTTGCTTATCCATGTGAGGACTGAGATAGGACAGGGATCTGCAGGGGGAGCACACTGCAGCCTGGTACCTGGGACCTATAGGGTGCCTGTGGGATGCATTGAGTCCCTGAGTCTCTCTTGCACAGAGGAGTTCTGTCTCCTGGCTTAGCCCCAGACCTCTCCACCCTAAACCAGGCAAGGCTGCAGGTACTGCTCCCACATAGAAACCCAAGCCTCATTCTTCCCCACCACCCAGCACATCTCCAGAGAACCCAAGAGCAGTTTTGTCCTCCTCTGACTCCATATTTCATATCTTGAAACTTGTGAAGAATATGGTATTGATGATAGGAGTTAGAAATCTGATTTCCCTTTCGAAATGCTCCTCCAGGTGGTATTTCCAGCACTCACTGATCACCTAGCAGAACTTAATGGCTGTTTCTGATGACGTTTCATGTCTTACAGCATCAGTGCTTGTGTAGTAGAATGTTACAGCCAACTCTCCCTCTTCATCATGATCTGATGACTTTGATATGGGAAACAACTTCAGTGTAGAGGCAGCAGCTGTGCCTCTGGCCAAACTAGCACTGGGATGTGATCCAGGTCCAGAGAGATGTGGCAAAGCAACCACCACCAGTATCTAGACAAGCATTGTGGCAAGTGCATAGATGGTCATTAAGATGAACTGCTTCACTGGGGCATATTTCCAGTAGCAAACCTTGTGACTCTTGCCCCTCCTCAGTGTCTGTTTTGACATCAAAGGATGGTTGAGGCACAGGGCCCAATTGCAGCTCTGGGATTGGGTACAGTTCTTTGGAGTCTTCAGCAGAAAGGATCAAGAAGCTCCATTCAAGTGGGTAGGCTTGTTTTTTTAAATGAAAGCAGATGTTTTGCACAACCTGCCTCTAGCCCATCTTTCTAGTAGTCCTACACTTAGGAGCTGTTCTTGAAAGGAAGTTAAGAGAGGGTAAAATGCAGTGCTTTGTTCATTCTCTTAGCATTCCTAGTGGAATTTTGTATGTGCCTCCTTATAATGCAGCATATGTGCTGCTCTGATTAATTTTTATGCTTCTGATTATTCAGTACTGCACAGAAACAGATGTGCACATAGAAAAGTGCCCCCTGGTAATGAGAAACTGTTAAGCCATATGGCATGAGAAGATGGAGTATTACAGCTATGGGATGAAAACCTCCTGTTCAGCACCAGGTTCACATACAGCGAGTATCATGTTAATACATTCTTGCCAATGCTGTCAGCCCCTTCATCTGGCGAGTCAGCCCAAGTGACAGCATGGATTTCTGGAGCCTTCCTGCTTTGCTGAAGTCCTGCTTCTGTTGAAACACTGCTGAGAGCACATCTTCCCATTTGAAAATCTTGTAAAGATACATGTGAAAAAGAGGAGTTTGCCCTGAGCTGTCTGTACTGCACTGCTCTTGGATGTTGTAAATGCAGCAGAGATGTAGTTGGCCCTGTTGCATGTCCAGTGGTTTTTCTTAGCCTAAAAGATTGATGGTATTGCTAATGGGTATTTTTGTCTTCTTGTAGCTACTAACCTTTTATTTAGCTCTATATCCCAGTAACAGGATGAGTCCAAAAGGCTTCACTTCCCAGTTACAGTGTTGTGACTGACATGCTCTGATGGTTGTGTGTGTTGCTGCTCCGAGCCACCAGCCTGTAATACTGAGCACATCTACCATAAGCAGTAAAATAGAGCTTTCCAGCATTGTTTGCCATTATGAGTAATTATTCTGAGTTTGTATCAAGATCATCCAAAACGTACCAGAGCTGAAAGCTTCATTGTGAGGGTGGTGATGCTCCATCCCTGGCAGTGTTCAAGGCCAGGTTGGACACAGGGGCTTGGAGCATCCTGCTCTAGTGGATCAGTCCATTGGTTCCAGAGAAGACACAGTGGCTGCCGTTCCTGAGGCAGCTCTTGGGATTGCCTTCCTTTCTAACAAAGGAAGCCATTTGGAAGAACAGAATTGCTTTATGAAAGAGATGAGTCTCATGTGCATATAAAGGCATCTTAATGGAGCTTGTATGTGAGAGCAAGTTTTGGCACAAATGGAGCTTCATGAGACCCTATTGTTGTGTCTGTATAAAATATTTCACCAAGAAGTTTTTTGTAGAACAGACAGCTGAATGGTAAATGTATTTGTTAATGACTGTTTTTTCTTTATATCTTTATTTCAGATAGCACTGCTTTTTCATCATCAAATCCACACGCTTTCCAGATTAATTTTAACAGTTTATACACAGCTTTGTGTGATCAGCAGAAATCTGATCAAGCGACTCTTCTTTTATACATGCTTCTGCATCAAAATGGCAATGTACGGACATACGTGTTGGCACGAACAGACATAGAAAATCTTGTAAGTATTGTTTTGCTTACCCTGTGCTCACCAGGAGGGATTTGTCCTGGGAGCTTGTGTTGCGCAGCTGCCAGTGTCCCCTGTTCTGTGGTAAGGACAGCAGGTTCTGCTTCGCTTACCAGTTCTAGCTCACTCATTCCTTTTGATTATGTCATCTCAGGAGCAGGATGTTAAGCATGTCACTGCAGTAAAAGACAGTACTGATAGCTCTACCAAGCTGTCCTTGAGTCCTTTCTGTCTTTCTCAGTGCTTTCTCACTGTCTTTCTCAGTGCTACTGTTAGTCTGATCCATGTCAAACCTGCTGACCTCTGGGCATGGTGTGACGGAATTGGTAGCAGATATCATTCTACTCATTATTTAATCTTTCTTTTTCAGATGTTCAGGCCAAGTTACACAAGCTTACTGTGTGCATATAGGGTTCATAGTTAACAAAATGAGCTGTAACTTGGCTAACATGCCAAATGTCTTACAGGGTTGACCTGAGGCTGGAGCTCCTCAAGGAGCAGCTGACAGATTTTATAGAAATGTAACTGTAGTGAGTTTTTAGCTGCTTTAAATAGGATTGTGGTTAATGGCCAATACTACAGACACCTGGTACAGTTTCTGTAGTTTATAAATTAGCTTCTGCTCCCCACTTCAGTAATGTCACAAACCACTTTAACAAATCTTACTTATTAAAAGGCATTCCTTTAATAAGATAATGGCTGTCTAGGGGAATTGGTAACGGAATAGAGAACCCTTTCCATTTTAATATTTGAAATCTTGCCAGATAATTAGATCCCTTGCCTGCTTGATGGCAATATGGAATGGGTTTGGTTTCAGTCCAAGTCCCAGCAGATGTATTGCTAAAATCGGAGTTGATAGACACCACTGTTGGCAAACTCAAGTGAGATGGTTGATGCTGAATTGATTTAAGACTCAACTCCTGTGTAGTCTGCTGCAGATTATCTAGGTGAGGGCTGGGTCATTTTGCATGAACTCTATAATTAAATGGTCATACTTAATTTTCTGGGCTGTTAGTATGTGATATAACAAGTTTCACAGATGCTAACCAGATCAATTTATTTTAGAGAAATAAAGGTTAGATGTGTTCATTGTTTTATAATTTGATGTCAGGTATCTTGTAAAGCTTGCAGTAAAAGCATGATGTGCATGTGTCAAAACAACTCCAGATGCAGGTACACAGATGCTCTGCAATGTGGGGTGTTTTATGTATTATTATCTATCTTTACTCTCCTTCAGAAAATAAATTATCAGAAAATCACAGAATAGTGGAAATAATCAGCACCATTAAACAGCTTTTGGCAAAAGCTGAGAAAATTTGGAAGAGCATGACTGAAAAGTCAACAGTATTCTTTTAATACCAAAATTTGAAACTCTCTGCTTTTCAACAGCATACTCTTGCTTCTTGTGATCCCTGATGACACATTACTGACATATTTGTCCAGTGCTCTCTTTTGTAGTGGGTAGTAGGTAAGAATAAGCAGCAGCCAACTGAGAAGAGCAGTTTTAATTGCTCAGTAGTGCAGGCTGAGGCAGACACAATGAGGATTGGGGGAGTGGGAGGGTTAATGGAGAGAGATCATGATCTCTCAATTACAACCCTGTGGTGAAAAGGGCTAATTCAGTTTTGGGCTTTTAAATGAGAAGAAGGGGTAGGAGCAGTGGAGCTGGTTATTTCCTTCCCTATATGGCAACAGCAAGAGCAGTGCTAACACACTGCATACTGTGCTGGTGCTGAACTACCATACTTCATAAAGTATTTACAGGCTATTGAAAAATGGGGAGAGTGTAGAGAAACTTTTTTTTCTCTTTAAAAATAACAGTAAAACTGACAATGAAAGCTGACTTGGCTCAGTTGGTCAGAAAAGAGCTTGAGAAGCATCAGGATGTGTATGTGCCGTTACAAGGGGAAAGCCTTGAACAGAAAGGATTCTCCACTTGCAGAGAAGTGTGGTGAGAGCTAAAGCCTGGAGGTTGAATCCCACAACTTAGATGGGAGGAAAACAGTCAAGGTAATGAATTCAGAGCCAAACCTGTGCTCACTATGGGTATCTTTGAATGAGGGTGCATGGCTTTCTGGAGGAGTGTGGCTTAAGTCAGTGGCCCCTTCATAAAGAGGCAGGTGGGAG
The DNA here is from genome assembly GCA_036873685.1 of Agapornis canus. Classification (NCBI taxonomy): domain Eukaryota; kingdom Metazoa; phylum Chordata; class Aves; order Psittaciformes; family Psittacidae; genus Agapornis; species Agapornis canus. The sequence goes on from JBAFWW010010072.1 coordinate 10,144, forward strand.
AAGTGTAAGAGTCCACAGCAGATGAGAGATCACATCAGCAGTCAGCTGAGTGCTCATCTTAAACGTTCAGGGGTTTTGTGGGTTGTTCCAGCTGCACTGCATGCAGTGCACCACATTTGTTGTGTTTTCCCCTGCTCTAATTCTTCTCAGTTTTGATGCCCAGGAAGCATCGCTAGCACATGTTCTGTGGCATTTCCTAGGGGTGTTTGAAATACATCTTTGCTCTTTTGTAACTTCAGTTTAATTTGTAAACTGAATCAGCATGTTTTTTCTAACTGTTACACTAGATAGTCTCAGCTTACTTCCTACTTCATATATGAATCTACCTCTGTCAGTTGTAAATAAATAAAGAACTGACACAGGTAGATTCTGATATGCTTTATAATGCTTTGCCATTAGTAAGCCAGTGCACTTTTTTTCCTCTTTAATGTAGAATGAATAGGATGGGTTTGTGTCTCCCATAGCTTAAAATGTGTCACTGTCTAATTTCATAAAATAAGCGGGTTAAATACCTGGTGCTGATGTTAAATACCTGATGCTGGAATTTGGTTGTCTTACTGAAAGTACTTGCAGGGATTCTTCAGGAAATGGTGAGACTGGTGAAATAGGGGCAACTGGCAGAGTTTTTCATAAGCTGTCTGTCATGGTCTGTGGATGGGACAATTTTGTGCCCCTGTCTGTTTGGAAGAGCAGTTAACGCCCATATTGCAGGTAAAAATACCAGTGAGATAAGTGCTTATAGAAATAAGCTTTTTTTTTATTGAATGCACTTGCTTTGGCTGCTAAGTTGGCATTTCATTGCTGCTCAGTGACTGGAGAGAAATAATGTATATGCTGATGTATTTATATCAACCCATGGTACAGCAATATTTTTTCCTGTGGTATTATGTGGCTTAAGCAGGGTTACTCTTGTGGCTATGTGGTCTTGTATTTTGTTGTATACTAACGACAAGTTATTTTAAAACACTTTGCTTGGGAAACTGTTCCTGATCTTAGACCACATATAGCACCTGCAATTTTCAGTGTCTGTTTTTACCTGCTTTTACCAGTTTTTCTGGCTGTTTTTATGTATTTTTACCATTTTTTTCAATGGTGGCTGTGTCTTGCCAGATAAAAGCTGCTCCTGGTGGAGGAGTATTAGTAGTAGTCCAGTAATGGGAGTTTAATGATTAGTTATAAAAGAGCCAGCAACACAAAAAGAAGTGGTGGTTGTCTTCTCAGTACATGGCTGGACAATGCTGTTGCATAAGACAGCATATAAAAGTTTTAATACATGAGCTTAACGTAAAGTGTAGAAATGTATTTTGGTTCAAATCCTAGATGGTCTTTCATATAAATAAAATTTTAACCTTATATCCTTATTCTCATGTAAGTGTTGGCTTCTGAATTCATTTTTGTTTAGAGAACAGTAATACTTGTCCTAAATATGTCTGACCTCAGCAATCAGTATGCAAGGAATGAGTGTTTGAAGGAGTAAGGGTTATAGTCACTGTGTGCATTGATACTCTTTTCATCTGGAAGTGGCAGGTACAGAGAGTTAAGATGCGATTTGCCTTCTTCAGTTTGGTGTGGTATGTACATGGAGAGAAGCCTGGAAGAGGAGCAGAAAGGAAACTGGCCAGGGGAGTGGAGGAAGGAAGAAGAGGTTTTGGAAGCTTTAAAGGTGTTTTGGGGGCAGGAACACTGAATGGAGAGATCTGAAGAGCCAAATCTCTCTTTGGAGTGGGAGCGATTTCAGTGGCTAGCATGAAATTTTAGTAAGAGTATTTCAGCATTACTGGCTCATGTGGAAATGTCTGTAATGTCTCAATGCCAGAATCAGGTACCTGTTTTTAATGTCATTGTAGCAACACACTTTTAGGGCTTGGAGCACTTAAGGAACATGAATGCAGTTTTTCAGTTTAGTTTGACCTAATATTAATGTGCGTAGACAGAAATGTTGGGCTGTTCTGAAGGAATATGTTTCTCCAGAGTTCTTCGGATAGTATTATTTAGCCTTAACTACACTGGGTCATAGTTACATTGAAGGAGGGCAAGGCATGTGCTTTGTAAAGCAGCATATTCAGTTCTGGGAAACTGTAAAAATTAACACACATGGCTATTTGGAAGCTGTCTTGAGAACTAAGAACTTGCTCCACTGGTTACCTTCAGAAGGGCTTTTGTTCTCCCTGCAAAGTCAACTTGTAAGTGCAGTTCTTTGGTAGTTTTCTGTTGTTTCCTGCTCTATGCTGCTTGGACTTAGAAATGAATTTGGGCTTATGCAGTGCAAATCTGTGTGCAGTATAAATACTGGAGATGGAAATCACTTGAAGAGTGGCCTAACGCAGTGATGTTTGTCTCCTTTTCCCCCTATCTGTGAAAAAGGACTAATGTTTCTTGCTATATATGCTAAGTAGATATTCCAGGGAAAGCATCTTTTATTTTCAAGACCTATATTCACAAAATACAAAGACATCAACTCTGGTTTCATCTGGAGAGAGAAGTTTGTGAAGGATCCTTTGAAATGGAAGGATGATTGCAATGTGTAAATATTTCTTTCCCTCTGCTTTTGTTGTGGTATTGTGTTGACCCTGGCCAAAGCATCTCAAAGGTTTTTTGGCCTGCAGCATTTAGATCAATCTCATTGGTTTTAATAGAAGCTGTTGTGTATTTTAATATGTTCCAAATGTTTGGGGACTGGTTGATTGGTTGATTGTAAGAATATTCTGGTAACTTCAGAGGCTTGTGAAGGACTCGGTGTCCTGGCTGTTCACCAGAATAGGTTTAATGTGATTCACCCTGCTTTACTCAGCCTGTTTTGAGAAACAGCAAGTCTTTAGGTGTCTGGAAGCTTTTTGGAACAAATTATACATCTCATCCGCTATCTTGGAATTGAGAGTTTTCTCCAGTTCCTTTTCCCAGGGTGTTTTGTGATTTAGGGCTATTTGTACAGCCCAGGGAAGCCACATTGTGCTAAGCCAGTGGAAAGCTAATTTTCAGTTGGTAGAGAGACAACATTTGCATCTGGATTAACTTTAGACTAGCATTCAGGTATGCTTGCTGTTGCAATGAAATCTCATTTTCATTATTATTGCAAGTCTTTGGCTTAAGCCATTCATCCTGGTGGAAATATTACAAGACCTTGGGCTGAACTCACATCATAATGTCAGTTCTCTTTGGCTGCATATTATCTAGAATTAGAAAAACAGGCCTTTTCTAGTCTTAATCCAACCCAAACTGGTTCTTTTCTGGGATTATCTCCATGCACCAAAGTGGGTTTTGAGTTTCAGGTCTCAGAATGCCTCTGTGCACCATTATGCTTGCTTATATTTGATGAAGAGGGTCTTCAGACCAGGCTTGTGGGAACACAAATGGTTAGAAACAATTGTTTTCCTTCTTCAACTGGTGGAAATCTTGTTTAATAATTTTATTTTCCACATGGTCTACATGGGAACTAAAGCTTTCAGAACCCATGGTAACTGGTATGGCTGGAAATCTCATTTATTAGGAATTGAAATTCCATGTCTGACCACAAGAAAAAATTTGTTTAGACTCTTTTGTGGAGACAGAATGAAACAGATGGAAGGTGTTTGAACATTGTACGTCACTATTTAGGGGTGGTTATTTCAAGAAGGAGGAATTGCTATGGTGTTGTTAAGGGCAGGGTAATACACGGGAGTTTTAGAGTCTCCTCTTTTTATTGTGTGAGGTATTTGAAGACTAAACTAATACACACGTTTTTTCTTCCATAAAGGTTCTGCCAATTCTTGAAATTCTGTATCATGTTGAAGAAAGGAATTCACACCATGTTTACATGGCTCTTATCATTCTGCTGATCCTTACAGAGGATGATGGCTTCAACCGATCCATCCATGAAGTGGTGAGTTGTTCTTTTGGTAAATAATTCTTCAGCTGTAAAAATGGTTTAAATCTTCATTTTTATAAAGATATATTGGTATATCTGTTTCCTCAGCAGAGGCTGTATGTGTTCATCCAAATTTGATGACATATGCATATTTCTTTCATGAGGACTAACCCGAAGTTGGAAGATTCATTTCAAGCCTTTCCAGATGAACATACACGTTCCCTCTTGTAGAGGAGGTGCTGCGTGTACCTCTTTCTCTGCCTTTTCTTATGTTTCCTGTTACAAATTAATGTAATAATAGTCAGGCAGCTGTCTCAAAGATGCTGAGTGTTTGCCATGACAGTGGAGGGGCTAAATGAGAGAAAAAAACACAGAAAGCCTTTATTATTTCTCTTTAAAAACTTTGCTTAACCAGTTTGATGCAGCTGAGAGGAGCTTTTCGTTGGAGTTTTGTTTTCCAGACTGAAGGTTCCTTCCTTACTTGGCATTTCTTTTTCTGTCTTTCTGCTAGATTAATATCTATTTGATGTTGAACATACAAAACTATCCAAATTTTACTAGTTCTGATGGGCCTCAACCATCTATGCTTGGACAATGATGTTCTAGTTTCCCAGCTTCTAAAGCTAAGAATGCTGAAGGTGTCTGAACTGATTTTTATTTGAGTTTTTGACTGGGACATGGAAATTCTTGTCTGGGATTATGTGATATTAATGAAATACAAAAAGCTGGAAGCAGGTTTCAAGGTATCTAAACAGAAATCTCAGGTAAATTTCCAGCCTGTTTTAGGTGGAACTGGCATTTACAATATTTACTTCCAGTATCTATTCTTGTAAATTTCATATTATTTTCTGTAGCTTTGTATGGAGAAAGCAAGAAGAGATAATGTTTATATTTAATTTCCTGGGAGTACTTTTTAGGAAGCAGTTTTTAGGAGTAAACCATGTAGGTAACTGAAGCAGCATTTTCTTGGAGCTTTCTTCTGCCTCAATGTCATGTGCCTTGAACCTGTACATCCACACTATGTACATGTGTGATGTGTATTTTGGGGGTTCTTTATCACTAAGTCATTTAATTTCTTTTGTAAATTGAGCTTGTTGAGTATTACAGAGTCCAGCAGATGCACTGCCTCGGTCCCTTCATTCTTCATTTCTTTTAAAGGCTCCACACATGGTCTTTCAATAAATTCCTTACTGGATAAGTAGAAGTGGAAGATTTCCATGACATTTGTTAATGAGAATCCAGATGTTGAAAGAAAACATAAACCAAGTTTTCCCCAGTTTGTTCGTGCCGTTGCAGCTACCCTACCAATATTTGTAGCATTTTCTGTGCTACAGAATTAGTTTACTACTTCCATTTTAAATAAAAACAAAACCAAACCCCACCTTATTCCTTTTCCTGTGCACTGTTTTCGTGGTTTTTTTTTTCAGTTCTGCCTTTGCTTCTCTCAGTTTTTTCTCAATTTAATCTTAGTTTTTACTTCAGATTTTACTAACTGCTTCTTTCTTTTACTCTGTGATTGTGTTTTCCCACTCCGTTGTATCTGGTGAGAAGCATCCATTCAGTAATACCATTAATATGGGCAGAGTTTTGCTGGTTCTGCTTCTTAAGTAGGTGAGAGGTGGGTGTGAAGTGAGGGGCCTTCAGGGATTGTCTATGTGAACATCTCCTGTCAGGCCTACTGCAGAAAACAGCTGTGAAAATAGAAATGTGCATGTATGGAGGGCTATGATGCTGCAAAGGATAGATGTAGCATAGCCTTAATTCTTCTTCCTGCTTTCCTCTGTTCATACTGTTCTTCCTCTTAGACTTTTCTCCATTATCTGAAATGCCTTCATGCCAAAGGAGAGAGCAAACTTGGAGGCAAAGCAGTTTACTTTTCCACCCTTGCAGTGCTTCTCTTATTGCATTTAAAGGCTTTTTTCTTGCTCCATGCTCTTATTTATGTCATGCAGGTGGATTGGGTGCAGTGAAGGAGAAAAAGATCTCCCATTGTTCAGATCTTTCACTGCGCTCTGAAAGTCACCTAATAAAGTATAATAGAGAAGAGTTGATGACTGTGATACCAACTCCTAGGTATTCCTTACAGAAAGGATTCCTTATTTACAGAAAAAAACACGTAATATTAAAATTAGATAAAGTTACCTTCTTGATTGCTAGATCTCCACCATTCCTCAACTTTACAGAAGGATATGGATGTCAAAATGAAAACATTCATAGATTGTGAACTGTTGGGGAATGGCTATATGGCTAGTGAGTTCCTATATATGAGGTTGTGAGGTCCCATGGTGGAGAGTAAGTGTAGTTAGTGTCTTACATTGAGGGAAAAGGATTAAAAATCACACTGATAAATCACTTCCTGTCACCAGCCTTCTTGAATTACTTAAATGGATGTTTCCAGGAATGAATGACCAGGTTACCATTCAGAAAGGACAGTATAAAGAAAGAAATCAGTCTCATACTGTCTTAAATATTAACTCCACATCTCGTAAAGGCTGAGAGCATATTATAGGGCAGCAAAATGAAGGGAGTTGGGAAGACTGTGCAGTTATTTCTGTAAAATGTGAACATTTAGTATCGGTGACAAAACTGGAATGAAGCTCTTGCTCCCTGCAAATATTTGTCAGATTTTAGCAATTACAGCAGGATTTATTTTTCTCCCCATCACTTGGATAAACTGTGAAGAAAAAAAGGCTTGATGTATTTTATATCAGCCTGTTTTTGCTGCTGTGTATCCTGCATACTGTTCTTATGAGAAGCATGACTGTACAGTTTGTTTATGGGCTATTTTCCTTTGTGGCATTTAACCAACATTTATTTATTGATTTTAAAGATTAATTTTAGTAAGTACAGTTTTATAAATCTTGTGATTATATGGATTGGTAAAGAGCTCAGGAAACCACAGAACTCCTTCTGTCTGCTGAAGCATTTTTTTCCTTAACTGCTTGGAAAATACAATCAGAACCATAGGTCCCATTCCTGTAGTTGACTTACTGCAGTTAAGCCCCTGTAACCACACAGAGCTCAATTTCATTCACTAATAATAATAACAACAGAGTAAATGAGTAAATGCAAGAATTCCCTAAAGGGAAGAAGTATTGCTGATTTTTCTTCTCTGATTTATGAAACTAAATAAAATGAAATCGGATGTCAAAACAGCATCATATAATATTTTATGTATCAGTGACTTATAGTACTACTATAGTACTTTCTGCTGTAGTAAACAGTGGTAGATTGTAAGTCACAATTTAACTGTGCTTCTTTTTATTGTGTTAAGAAACATCCTGCAAGCAAAGTTATGGGAAACTGAGAATCTCAGTGCTTGGTATATATAGAACTGAGTTCCTGTTCTTTACATCTGCAGTTCTGACACCCTCAGTTGTAGATATCCAGGAGCCTGGTGTTAAAAAGAGTAATTAAGCAAAGCATTTTAATTTTAATTTTTAATTATTGCAAGACTTCCCCAGGTCTGGACTTGTTTGTATTTTTTCCCTTGCTAGTATTACAAGCAAACCAGTGAGGTTGTTCAACCAGGGCACTGAGTTCAGCAGGTGATTCTGAAATTTAAGATAATCTTTGTTTTGTGCTTCTGCAACCTGCACCCATGGGAGCATTGGTGGCGGGTGCTGTTGTTTGTTCAAATAGGCATTTCATTGCCTGCCTGCTGTGGTTGCTTTCTTCAGTAAGAGGGAGAGGAGAGTCGAGGTGATAGGGACTGGCAGATGACCTTTTAGCTTTGAGGTTTGTGTGTTGTTGTGGTTTGGAGTGGACTGTAACAAGTTATGGTTGCCTCAGTAAATGTAATTTTCCAGGTTTGGTGTTTTTAAAGTTCAGGTGTGAACCATTGGCCATTTATGGAGTTAGACTAGGACATGGACATGCTTGTCCATGATTAAAGATGTCAGAATGTCCTTTAACAGGCTCTGATAACTTCATGTTTTTCATTAGGCATTTGAAATGTGACAAGTGGCCTTTGTGCTAGGGCTCTGCTGCCGATAATCTGACTAAACTTGGCCAATTTATAAACCTCTGTTTTTAAGCAGTCCGTTTCCATCTGTGCAGCAGATGCATAGTCAGAGGTGGCCTGATGTCTGTTACAACTGAATATTCTCATTTTCCTGCTTCCAGAGCCAGGTGGGCTGTTTGCATCCTCCCCTGTCTGGTGATCATATATCAGTTGAGGTGCGTAGGGACAAGCTGAAGCTTGTGTAGATGCTGCTTCCAGGTCCTGTGGGATTGGCCTGTGCTCCCAGTGATGCTTCTGTTGCTGCCTGGCAATAGTTGAAACCTCATAGAATCATTTATGATGGAAAAGACCTTTAAGATTGAGTCCAGCCGTAAATCTAATGCTGCTAAGTCCACTACTAAACCATGTTCCTAAGCACCATATCTGCATCTCTGAAGAATAAAATGTGAAGTAACAGGACCCCTGACATGGATCCCAGACTGGTTTGGGTTGGAAGGGACCTTAAAGCTCATCCAGTTCCAACCCC
>JBAFWW010010073.1:12103-27057 GCA_036873685.1 Agapornis canus
ATTGACCACAACTCTTTGTGTGCGGCCATCCAGCCAGTTCTTTATCCACCAAGTGGTCCACCTATCACTTCAGACAAGTAGGCCATGGCCATGAGCAGTAGACCTGATTGAATGCTTAGTTACCCAGGATCCCTTCTGTGCAGTTCATGAGAGGACAGCCCTACATCTTCCCTCTTCACAATCTCATAATCATTGACTGTAACTATCACAACTGACTTTTGCATTGAGGCCTCAGTGTTGGGCCATTCCCTTTGGTTCTGCTGGACCTGCATGTGCAAGACTCATGAAACAGCTAGGTCACTGAACAGGTACTGTCAAGAGTTCTCTCTATTGCTTTAGAAGGGAAGCTTGAGTCACATATTACTATCTATAGGCTTACTGTGCAGGGTATCACCATTGTCATTCCGGATATGATGGCAGAGAAGTCTAGTCACTTCCCAGTGCCACGGTCCCAAAATGTTAGTGAGAGTGCCATAAAAATACAAATAGGGACAACTGTTCACTGAAACTAATAGTGGTACAGGCGAGAGAAGCACAGGGCAGCTGCATGAATTAATTATTCATAGGTGTAGGGGGAAAAGCAAAGGCAGGTAAGAACAAAGAAAGTGCTAGAACAGCATATGCACGTATTCACCCATATGTCCCCACATTTTAGTTTCTTTGTTCTCTACAGACTCAGCTCTGAGGAAGGGAACCCAGGAATTTCCCCAACAACACCTAGACTAGAACATGGTGAAGGAACAGCTAGAGGCTTACACCCAGGCACTCCTTCCCTACAATTTTGGTTTAATTTATAAAAGAGTAATGAAGTAAGAAAGAGGAAGTTTGTTAAAAGGAAGCTCAGAGTCTCAATTCCATACAGACACCAAGGAATCTATTTAAGGGTATTGTAGTAGAAACACGTACTTTCTCTTAAGACTTCAGAAAGGGCAAAAGGAAGCTGGTGTAACTAACCAGCAGGATAAGTGAGGTTGTTAGAAGCAAAAATACGTCTTTGAAAATGCTGAAGTCTTATTCAAATGACACAGGAAGAAAGAGTTACAAACTCGGGCAGCTTAAATGTGAAAACGTAATAAGGCAGATCAAAAAAGCATCTGAAGAATAACTAACAAAGGAATCAAAACTAGTAATCATTTTCTCTTGCATCAGGAGCAAGAAGTCTGCCAGAATCTGTAAGGCCAGTTCATTTTTTAGAGCATAAAAAGAGTACTCAGAGAAGACAAGGTCATTGCAGAGAAGTGGACCCTTTGCATTGGTGTTTGCTGTGGGAGGAACTGGGAAGATTCCAAAACTAGAACCCTTCTTGGTGGGGGACTTATCTGAAGATCAGTCTGAAATTGGAAATACTATAGAAGAGGTTAAGGAATAAATAAAGTGAAAATCACCAGGACTCTGTAGTATTCACTCCAAATTTCTAGAGGAACTCAAGGATGAAAGAGATGAATTACTTACAGCAGGGTGTGATCTATTGCTTAAAATTGCCTTGCTTTGGGAAGAGACATCAGTTCTTTAAAAAGTTTACAAAGAAAATCTGAGGACTGGTAGGAATTAAGTCTGACCTGTACTGAGCAAATTACTATATACCATGATAAGGAGCAGAATTAGGGGACACCTAATTTGTAGATTTGCATAAGAGTTAGGCATTCTGTTGAGGAAAATACTGCTTTACAAGTCTGATAAAAGTTTTCCAAATGAGACAAAAAAGATATGGATAATACTGGGGTGACGATGTTGATACAGTCTACTTTGATCTCCAGAAGACCTGAGTTTAGGTTAAAATTAGGGTTTGCTAAACTGTAATGTCTACAGGGATGGTAAGACTTAAGGAAGAAAAAAGACCACAAAGGAAGTGCTAGGCAGAAGTTGGTGGGTTTACAGGAAGAACACTATGGGAGAGCAGCCTAAGCAGTCTGGCCTGACATTAGCCTTTGGGCAAGACTGAGGAAAAATAGTTGGAAAAAGCGTGGTTCTTTTTTCCAGATGGTGAAAAATGCCCAGAAAATCAAAGACCTCTTACTGGTAAAATGTGATACTATTCGCTATGTTATCCTTTTCAGTGCATTCTCATGAAGCTCAGTACATAGGATTTTGCCAGTACTAGTAAAAGGCCAGAGACTCTGTAGTGAGCTGGCCGTGCAGGGTCTCAGGAGCTGTCTGGGCTTTTCTTGACTAGAGCTGAATTTAATTTGGCTTCTTTTTATTTCAGTGCGTAACAATTGTCTAGTGGTCAACTGGGTTGAGCTAACTGGATTGAGCTTGGTCTGTGGATACTTTATATGCCAAAGGCCTAACCACCCCATTGTCACAGTGGCTGTGGGAAGAGGTGGAACAAACCTCAGACTTCAGCAATGAGAAGGATGCAAACTGTAGTAAGAAAACCCAAGCAGAACCCTAAACAGAAGGGAAAGAAACTCCTACTGCAAACATCAAACTATTTGCAGCAAAGGATGCAGGGGGCCAATGACTCATAACACCTCCATTTCTCATGCAGTCTTTGTAAGGAAGATGGAAGTTGTCAACCTTAGGATCCAGTGGGACATGCAGAAGGTGGGCACAGCACCAGAGAAGCTGAGCAGAAACAAAGTTTATATACAACAATCTTAACTGTATTGTTAATATATTCATTCTGTATTAATGGGGTAGTTTGTACCATTAGATAATTAAAACATTACTAGGACTAAAACTAGATTCTTACCTCTATTTTTAAGGTATGATCCCTTTAATCCGTAACAGGATTTGAGTGTAACATGAATCCACCCTTAGGCTAGAGCTAGTCCTAAGAGTTAGGGTTAAGGTTTGAAAAGCTTACAGGGGGTGATGAGACTGATGGCAGAAAAGAGACTCCAAGGAAATGCAGGGCAGGTGTGCAGGAGATTCCCAGGAATAACATCATATGAGGGGTCTAAAGCATAACACAAGGCTTCTGCCTAAGCCTAGTTTAGCCTTTGACTTTGAAGTTCAGACAACGTGGTTGAAAACAGTGCTTTCTTGATTCAGTATGGAAGAAAATGTCCAGAAAAACAGAAAAGATCTATCACAGGTAAATTCCAAGACAATATCTGCTATATTGTTCTTTCTAGAATCATGGAATAATTTAGGTTGGAAAAGACTTTAAAGATCATAGAGACCAACCATAAACTTAGCACTGCAAAGAGATCAGTTACTGTGATGGACAATCACCAGGGACCAAAAACCCTCAAGAAGCAATGGTGGGACATTTCAGCCAGTGTGGTAAAAGCATTAAGTCCCATGAGTGGCTGGAGAACCAGTCCCCTAAGCAAGAGTCTGAGGCTGACTACCAACCTGTGAAGTTGGCTGTAATGGTCAAGTTTATGGTACCATGCTTTGCATATGGAATATAGTTATATTCTCTCTGCATTAAGAGGCACAAACTCAGGTTTTGTTCTTCTGATTTCATGCAGCCAAAAGAGAAGATGCTCACATTTTTCTGTTTATTTTTTGTCATTATTTAAGCCCCATATCAATTAATAAAGCACAAAAAAAAAAAGAGAAGTATACAAGATAAAAAAAAGAAGTGTTGGCAGCAAACATCTATATTGCCCTTTATGTGCTCAGAAGATTTTCAGTGAAGTCAAAAGAACGGCATATAACAAAAGGCTCAAATCAGACTTCTTTTCCCCATGAATCCCTGTGGATTCATAGGGGTTTCAGTGGCATTAAATTCAGTGGAATTTAAAGGAATTTCAGTTCTAAATATATAACAGCCTAATAGGTTGGAACAGTAATTCTTCTTCCATCAAATTTAATGGGTACTTTTTAGATTTAATGTGTTTGTGACATTTTTGCAGACTCGTATTTCCTTTGTTGTCTTCATATTGCCACAGAGTTGCACCCCAGGGTACTTTATGAAACTGTAACTGATGTAAAAACTTGATTGGCATATTTTTGTGTGTAAAATATATGTTTCATGACATTTTAAAGTATTTCTTGATGGAATCTACTTTGCTCTCTATTAGGCTGTAGTTCATTCTGTTATGTGAAAACATATTTTTGCATTTGGGTGCAGTACCAAATACACTGCTTCATATACTGTCAGTAAAATGTTAAATATTTCTTATTGCATGATGACAGGTATCTAAAAAAACAAGAGGAACATTTCTATTTTGGTAAACTGCCAGGACCTTCCATACAAATAGAATATTTAATATTTCTTTTGGTGTGAAGTTACCAAAATGGAAACCAGGCATAACAAACTAGCATAATTTCTTTGAGGAAGTGACAATAAAAGCAGGCAAGAGTAAAGAAGTACACATTATTCACTTGGATTCCAAGGGAGCTTTTAATCCAGTACCAAATACATTATTAATGAATAGGGTAAGAAGGTAAGGAAGTAATATTCAATTGGATAACAAACTGGCTTGATTACAAAGTCAAGGAATGACCATGGATGTAAAAGGAAGATGACAAATGCAGCACCACAGAGCTTAGCATCAGAGCTTCATCTTCATAATACTAATGAAATGCACACCTAACAGAGCCTCCAAGTGTGCAATCTGGTGTGTCAGAAAGACAGGTAACATGGTCATGAACAGAAAGGAGGAAAATATTGTTTGAACCAAATGGAAAAAAGCAAGTATGTATATGTCACAGAAGTGACAATGAAAAATGTGTAGAAGTGAGCATAAGGAAGTTAAAGAAATAACAGAAATTATGCCCCAAATTATGGGCTGTACTGAGCATGTCAAAGGCTCAGCAGTGCTCAATACACAATTTAAAACATGAGATAGACATATTATTATATTAAACTATGTTCAAACCATTTGGTAAGAATGTAAAATACTGCATAAATGCAATTAGCCATTCAATATCTGGTAGCAGCTAGAAAGGACAAAAATTATATGCAGAAGATGGAGAATGCTAAATCCAGACTCATAGTACAAAGGTGTATGAAAGGAATTGAAAATGAGAGTATTAGTTCGAATCTGTCCCAGGAAGATGAAGATTAATAGTTCTTTCCACCAGTTTACTTGTTTGTCTGGGTTTGAGCAGTGAACTGGTAAATATGCCCACAGACACATCTGTGATAGACAAAACTGCAAAACAAATTCTGCTCTTCCTCTGAAAATCTTCCAGTTATTGTCAGAAAATAAGAAGGAGTTATACAGGTAGGGGACAGCACTTGTTGGGAGACTGCTGTGATACTTCTGGGAATTAAGAGGGATTTAGTTGCACTGTATTTCAAAAGTGCATATATTAAGCACAAAGTGATTTTCTTCACTGCTATACTCTCTAACTAGTGTGGTATATGCTAAATTCACCGTTGCTGTGATATCCCTGCACTCTTGAGTGTTGCAGTGTGAGTCCTCTCTTTCCTCCAAATGTGCATACTTAAGAACAGCAAGTGGAAGCAGTGCTGTTGCTACCAAATCCTACATAACTCACATGAAAGTTTATTTTCCCACCTGCCTTTTCAATTGTCAAATGCAGCCTTCAGGATAACCAGTCAGAAAAGACTAAGACAACAGCAAGTGCAAACTATACTTCACATCTGACCATACTCACTGACATTGAGATAGCTTATTCTTTTGACAACAATAGTTCACAAATAAACATTTGGCTGAAGCTGAAGCAAAGAAATAAATGATGCTACTTGAAGAGCTCAAAGGAGCACTAAGTCTCTTCTGACTCAAAATACAAAATAATAAGTGGCCAACTCAGTCCATAAGTAGGGACTGTTTGTGGATTCTTACATCTTTGCATCTTGGACTAATGCTTGCTCTCAGGTGGTTGTCTTTGTTGAACTGTGCTAGATGATGATCTTGCTTTGCATTCTTCAGTTACCTAGATAACAGCAAAGCAATGTGAAAGCTGCAGCTTTCCAGAACCTCTAACCTGTTACTCATCTTCTGAGAATCAGAGTCAATTCTGGACACACAAAAATCATTCTCCACTCTTCATATTGCTTTTTCATAGCTCTGAAGTCTGAAGATCTGAGATCTCAGTATTCTGTAGCATCAAGTCAAGCTAACAAAGCTAGAGGATGAAGAATGTGGGGCTATGGCTTGATGAGTTACTTCTTTATCAGCCTCTATCAGCTAACAATTACCTGTGTGACAGACAAAATCATGGAGGGATTGAGGGTAGGGGGAAGAAGAAAGAAAAGACGATTACACAGGGTCAATACCTTCTGTTCGATGTGCAAGACCAGCTAAACCACAAAACAGAAGACTCCTCAACAAAGCAAACCCAAGAGATGCCTATATGTCTACCTGCATACCTAGAACAGATATTAATTAAGGGTAGTCATCACACCTCATTATTGGTAAGAATAAAATAGTAAGTTAGTAAGTGCATCTTAAGAAAATTTATGTAGGATAGGATAGGATAGGATAGGTCTCTTTTCAGTGAGTTCTAACCTTCACTACACAGAGCAGTACATCTGCCTTCCTACTGATGTCATATGCCTATTGAGAAAATAGGACTGAAAGCAATGATTGTGGGGGATCCTTTCTGAGAGGTTTTTGTGCTGTGGATCAAGGTACTGAGAAGAAAAGAGAAGAAAATAAACCTTATTGCCCCATCTGAATCCTAACAGGAAAGGGATGAACTAATTTCTGCCATGCTGGCCTGCTCTGTGGTGATATTTGTAGATACTCTGTGTTATTAAATCCAAGTGAGTATAGAAAGCATTCATGGTTTTCTTTTATGTCTCTCTTAAATCAGCCTACGGCTATTCTTGCTTAATTCTTAATATATCTCAGGTATTTTCATCATTTTACTGGTGATGGTAATATAAAGGCACTGTCAAACTCCAATAAAGCTTAGATCTATACTTCATATCTAATATTTTCATAAAGAATTTTTCCTCAAAGACATTCAGATATCCATCTTTGGTAGTTTTCCAGATTTTGTATCCATGTATTAAGATGCAAATTATCCCTACTCTCCCTCCTTAAAGCCATTTCCTAATGCTTCTTTTCATAATATTGTCAGTTTCTAATTTTTGAATGCTGAGTTTTGCAATAGTAATGGCCATTTTTGGTAGAATATGCATAATAGAACAATCTGCTGTTAGCACAACTGGCATCAGTGGTATTATTCCCACTCTTTGTGAGTACAATGATGAATGCAAATAGGCCAAATGCATTTGAGAATAGGGATTCAGTTCTGGAGAATTTTCCATTTAATTGTTTCTTCTACAAAGCTTTCAAGACATCTAGAAAATTTTTATAAGTCTTTCTAATAGGTTGGAAGAAATCTAATAGTGTTTTAATAGGCATGCAGTGAATGAAGCTATGAAAATGAAATGAGGGTAGAAGTGAAATGGAAAAATTCTTGCTACTGTATTATAAAAAAAGGTCTTACTGCAAGTGTCTTGCTGTATGTTATTATATGGGGAAGAATTAATATATCAAATGTACTTATTGGTAGCTTATTTATAACTAAATGGTCATCAGACATCATATGGTCTATATGGTGGCCTTCAAAACTGTATTTTATGTATACTTTTATGAACACTGTTTCATCCCCTCAAATCATAATTGACAAAAAAATCAGTTTCATCTATGCTGTTTGCAATAAAAATAATATGGCCTCAGGCATCAACTGGCAACATTATTTTCTGAGCACAGGGGAATCATTACTCTTGAGAGACAATCAACTGCTAAATCAATTATAAAAATATAAGTGCTTTCAGTTAGCGTTAATTGTTCGTTATCACAAGAAATTCAAACACTTGGTGTCGCTGCCTAAGGCACCAGCTCAGCAAATCTGTGAGGAAGTTCCAACAGTTTGCATGAATGTGAAGCCAAAATATTTCAGTAAATCTTACTCAGAAACAAATTAATACAGCATAGTTGCAATACCCACCATAGCTAAACACAAACTCTATTAGCCTACTCCATTTCTCAATTCCACTGAAATCTGAAGCACTGAAATGTAGCAGTAAGCCCTATTCACAGCATTTACAGTATTGGTTTTCCATAGACCTGCCACACTTTATTCTTTCCTAGGAAAAAACAAACCAACCAAGTAAGTCAGAAATGCAAAAGAAGAAAGAATTAGCTGATGCAGATGGGATGTTACCAGATCCCTCTGAAGTCCACAGGCTGTACCTCAGCCTGTTGTACAAGAAATTCTAGTTGCAGGCATTAGTGAAGGAATTTTTCCAAGTATTATTGCAAATCACAGTATTCCCTTTAGATTATCTCTGACAGAATTTTAAAATATTTACATTATTTATCAGCTCTTGCATCTCGTCATCTACATGCAAGCTGTAATCAATAAATCATCAATACCTCAGTTCTTTATTCTGTGGAATCTAAAGTATGTACCTTTCTATTGTTTTTTTATATGTATATATATATATATATATATACACACACACACACACATATATGTATGTATGTGTATATATGTGTGTAATGCCCAGTCTTTCCAAACCCATCACAAGTAAGTTTACTTCTAACCAATAAAGGTGCACCTGTCACTTGGGAGCTGTGACTACCTCTACATGTTGAGTAATGAATTTAAATAGCACAGGATAAAATGGAAGAACTTCTTTATGCATTCTGACTCTGCAACCTTACAACTTCGAAGATGAATGGAGCTATGTCAAGTGTTTAGGCAATTATTTTATTTTACTGTGAATTGTCCTCATATGTCATGAGAAGATCCCAAACTCTATTTTACTGTAGACATAGACTAGACTAGACTAGACTAGAATAGGTTTAAGTTAAATCTCTCTCAATTTCTGCAGTGGTTTTAAATGGATAGACTTGTTGGATGCATTACTACCACAATCACCCTTTTCCTCATTTTGTAAGCTTTGAAGTGATTAATAAGGAATGGTAAAAATTAGTAAAAACAAGAGTGTTTGTTTTTCAGTAAAATGCTTCCTTCAGGAAAAGTGAGATGGTTAATGAAGGAGGAGTAAATGCTGAAGATACAGCTTGGCATACTTTCCATAGTGGAAGTCATGTGGGCTGTGCGGTAGGCCTTAGGCTGGCTTTTTGTGTATGGCTATACTTCACACACAGACTTGAATGGAAGTACAGTTTACTTAGAAATTTAACTAACTTTATTTAAACCGCAGGGGAAAAAAAATGTTTAAAACTTACTATTATCCCCAAACTCATTTTAAAGGTGTCTTTTGATAAGAAAAACTAACCCATTAATCTGAATGACAATTATTACTGTTCTCAAAACTAAACCACTTAGAGTATGGGAGTTCTTATGGAAAAGTTTAAAACCATTATACTTCAAATTAAATTTGAAGGTATTGCATATTGAGTT
Source organism: Agapornis canus (assembly GCA_036873685.1). Taxonomy (NCBI): domain Eukaryota; kingdom Metazoa; phylum Chordata; class Aves; order Psittaciformes; family Psittacidae; genus Agapornis; species Agapornis canus. The sequence continues at coordinate 21,359 of JBAFWW010010073.1, forward strand.
GCCTTTTCTTTTTTTTTTTCCTCCCATCGATTTTAATTACTGGTACATTTGCATGAAAATAGAATCTTTATTTCTTGAAAGCTCATCTGTTCCTGCTGCTTATTCTTCATTGAAGATGTCACATGCAGAGGTTTAGATCTTCAGGTGATTTAGAAGCAAGAGCAGATGTGCTTAGAAGAAAGAAAGTTTTTTATGCAAATCTTATTTTTAACAAAACAGAAGAGGATAAAAAGTGAAAATAAATGCTCTGGATGCAAAATTCCAGTAAGTCTTCCAGGAGATACTTTTATCCCTCCAAACACAAGAAATTTTGAACTTTAAAACTGAATATAGAACATGAAAATACAATATGAATACATAAAGATACACTAGACCACTGTTTGCTCAATACCCTTCCTAATTTGGTACACATGTACTTACTATACAATAAGGAAAAACAAGATCCAGACAGTGAAGTTTATTTAAGCACTCAAAATGAGACTTTTCCCCTACAGAAGTTTCTAATTTTTGATGGTCCTTTCTGAAACGAATGACCAACTTCTATCTGAAGAGAGGCACTCCTGTTGTAAAAATCAGTCAAATGCTCATGCCTTAGTATGAAGAAACCATGAGCAGCTAATACTGAATGAACGCTCCATGCGCACATCCAGTTGAAACACAGTGATGCAATACTTGGAGGAAGTTTGTATCACTATGTGTAAGTGCTTTGAAGGAGAACTGAAAGTATTTAGCACCGTATTTAATACACAATCCTTGCTTTTATTTCTTGATAATGTGGCTCAATCCCAGCTATTAACAAAATTCAATACATGAAAATAATAATGAGACCCTGGGCTGTATTAGGAATACCAGAAAAGCCATTAAAGACTCACATACTAAAATAAAACTGTTCTGCTTTAAAAACGCTACTGTGCTCTACCAAATTTTATTGAAGATTAACTGGTCTTCAGATAGCTCTGCTCACTTACATAATAAATGTGGTGATTATGTTTGATGAACATTGCAACTGCCTGCAGCCTATCTGGGAAGCATCCTGAAGTTCATCACACTCCAGGTACCATTCTGGTGATGACAGTAAATGAGCTGTTATTCATCAGGTATTCCAAAACTGTAGACAAAAATTTGGCTGTGTAAATAATGCTTTGGAATGACAAAATGGCACTAGTGATCCCCAGTCCACGTAAAGGTAAACTAGAAGCAATGCTGCCTCTCTGCTGAAAGCAGGCATCACTCGGGAAGAGGGATTGGGTTTATAATGTAAGTCCTACTAAGAAAAACACAGCTCTGTTAAAGCCCAAGAAGTAGTATTTGACCTCATTTCTTCTGGTACAGAAAATGCCACAGAGGCAGAGGCAAGGCACTCAGACAGTGCATTCAGATACTCAGATTCAAATCTGCAATACAAATGAATTGCTACTAATAAAGACAAGGCACTGAGTCCCTTTTACATTGTTTTATCCTGTTTAAAAGACAAACATTTGCACACTGCAAGCCTCAAATGGATAAAAGCTACCATGAGAACTTACAAGCCATCTGCTAGATTCCTAATGAAGCCAGTAACTATTATTGTTTACAGTTGAACACCGGGGGTCATGTGTATTTGCTGTAATGAAAGAATCACTGCATCACTGCAGATGCAAAAAGAGAACTTTTTTTTATTTTTCCAGATGGCTAATTATAAATACAATAAAATAGCAAATTAAAAAAAAATCTGCTCATCTCCACAGAGAAATAGTGCTTAGCTCACCAAGTACAAAAGGCAGCACTGTTCTGGTTTCTGTAAGTCTTCCTTTGACAGACCCGTCGTACAGAAACAGAATCACAAGAAGTTACTCCTCAATACTTATATAAATAGCATATCACTAAGGAATGTTTAACCCCTAATTCTCTAATCTTTACAAACTTCCTACATTATTTGTGTTCCTTATCTGAATGAAATGATGAGTGTGTATTAGCAGATATCTCTGTTGCTGTTTCGCTTGCTTGAAGAAGACACTGTAAGTTATGACAACTTGGCTCAGTTGAGCTACTGAAAATGTCCTGAAGTTTTTTGGTATTTTAAAATATTGGTTGAAGAGAAACTGATACACAGCAGTGATACAATTGATTCTGGCTTACTATTTCATCATTCACACAAAAATACACTTACAAAAACACACAAAAACTTACACAGTATTAATTCACAACATAAGTATTTAGGCCTCTGTACCTAAAGGAATTCTTAAATTCACTGAAAGCAAGCCATTCATTTTGAAATCTTGATAATGGCCTTTATTTGCTCTAAAACCAAAGTACCTTATTTTCAGGAAACTTCTTAAAGCTTGTGATTCAAAAAAGCTTACTTGCTTTGCTGAGTTGGAACACTACAAATGACTCCTCATTGTCCCTTTATGTCTGATGGCCACATAGTCATGGCCAGCATGTATGGACAAACCTGTTGTGTGAACCACTGCCCATGTTCCTGAGCTATGTACATTCCACAAGTGAGCAGCCTCAGAAGCTGGGTAAAGAGAAGAGATGGAAGGACCTGCTTAGCATCCAAAGCTTTGCTTTTCTTTGGCAGACATGGCTGGATGCCTCCAGAGAAAATCAGTGAAAGAGCAGAGTGACTGGAGTACAGAAAAGCATGAGGAGAATAATTGCCCTGGTTTCTGCTGGGATAGAGTTGATTTTCTACCTAGTAGCTTACACAGTGCCGCATTTTGGATTTAGGATGAGAATAATGTTGATAACACAGGGATGTTTTGGTTTAGTTTTTGTTTTACCTTTATTTTTGTTTTAGTTGTTGCTAAGCAGTGTTTACATGGAGTTAAGGACTTCAGCTTCTCACGCGACCCCACCAGCAAGTAGGCTGGGAAGCACAAGAAGTTGGAGGGGACAAAGCCAGGACAGCTGACCCAGATGACCAAAGGGATATCCCATTCCAGTTTATATCATAACCAGTATATAAACTGAGGGGAAAGCTGGCCAGGGGCTGCTACTTGGGAACTGGCTGGGCATCAGTCAGTGGTTGGAGAGCAACTGCACTGTGCATCATCTGTCTTGCATATTCTAATTTTTTTACTATTTCTTTCCCTCCTTTTCTGTCTTATTACACTGTCTTTCATCTCGACCCATAGTTTTTACCTTTGTGATTCACTTACCCATCCCACTAGGATGGGGGGAATGAACAAATGGCTGTGTGGTGTTTAGCTGCCTGCCATATTAAATCACGACAACAGTTTAGCTTCAGTTTCTACTCTGACTTTTCCATCTTTGTGGACATAAATGAAGAACTTAATGTATAGGTCTTAATTCTCTGTTTCATAAAAAGTCCAAGATAATACTGTGTTTCCTAAACCATAGGCAAACATGTATGAATATACTTCTCCAAATTACAGGGGAGTTGCAAGAATTAATTACTTAATGTTTGCAAAGTGCTTTGAAGGCAGAAAGCACTCTATAAATGCTAATTATTAAATCAAAGGTTTATCTGACTTTATTACTAAACCACTAATAAAATAAGTTACATAGCTGTTGCAGGTTGGAAAAAGCACTTTTACTGTCTAAAAGATATAAAGGTTTTAATTAGCAAATGTTTTGAAAGCGCTTTGCTGAGGAAAAAAATGCTTACTGTTAATAAAGATTTTCCCTAATGAAAATGGCTACAAAATATGAACTCCTGGATGCTACTGTATCTTTTGCATATATTATCTAAAGTTTTGTCCCATGACAGCAATATTTATATTTGAGGTATAATTTTTGTAATACTGATGAAAAAAATAGTGGTTATGTTTGTCAAATACATATTCAGATGCAGCAAGAGATTAAAGGTATCATTCTTAGCAGAGAATAGCAAAACATAATGTATTGTCAAATTATACATATATACACATACCATTATTTTTGCAATTCAAGTGCTATTTAAGTTTTGTTTTGCTGAGCTTCCCAGCTTCTGCTAATGTAAAAGATTCACCTCTTCCAAATGCTCTATTGTATCTGCACGTATGACCTGTTATCTACATGTTATTTTAAAATCTAAGTATGCAAACAGATTTGAATCTTTTACAAACAGGCAGTTAGAAAGACTGAATTCTGACAGTGCCTCAAGCCTTTTAAAACACTGTAAATCTTTAGGTTCACATAGTTTCATCCTGCCAAGAGAAACCTTTTATTACCTGTTTGTGACATTTGTTTCTCCCCTGGATTTAATAATATGAACATTCATTTCTTAATAAGAGTATAACGATTAATGTATTAACATAATTGGTTTCTTTTAGAGCCTTCCAGAGTCATATTATTATTATTTCAAAACTATCAGATGGTAATCAGCGTTTCTCAAATGCCTAGGCTAGCTGTTTGAAAAGCTTAAAGGTAGATCTTGATATGCTTAATACATGTTGTAATGTCTGCCTGTGGCTGTAGAAATACAAAACCTTGAGCAATAAGAAAAGTCCTATTAATCTGTTTTGCTGAGAAGGGAGAGGCATGCCAGCATCCTCCCTACCCAAAACCATTCTGATAGCAGGAGGATGAGCATGCAGTTATGCCAGGGCAACTCAGTGAAGCAATGTAGCCTGGCTGCTGAAGCAGAAGCTGCCTGTTTTGAGGGTCCAGGAAACAAAATACCTCATGCTGTCCCTACTGCTCCCAGCAGGAAGTGGAGGTATAGGTGTTGCTCCTACAGAGGACAAAGGGGCCTTCTGCTTTCTGATGTCACAGACTGGTGGCTCCAAAAGGTCCCTTTCAAACACCCCCAGGGGAGGCGGTAGTATGTGTTCATTAATTTGAGCCATAAATCGCGATTTCATATGACAGGAAAATGTCCAGAAGATGATATGCTACAGCAAAGGGTTATGTCTGTTTCTGTGCTCTTACTATAGCTCTTCCAGGCAGATGGGGAGAGTCAGAGCAGCAGCAGGAGTGATAAACCTTTATCACTGCATCGATTAGTCAAGCTGTCACTGAAGGAAAGATGACTGAGATTTTCCGGAAAGGGAGCAGGGATAGGGGCTGGGGACAGGAAGGGGTGCCTAGGAATAGATGGGAAATGAAAAGTGTTCAGGAGACTTGTTATAATGTCAAAGGTGTCCTTAGCAGAAGAAACTCAGGATTACTCAAGTCCTCTCAGCCCAGGGTTTTTTGACTGCTTTTTCCTGGGTTACAAATTTACCTTATGTTTTTTATCATAACTTCACAAAACAATTCCAGACTAACTAATAACAAGATAGTCCAAATTACTTTGGAGTTAGTCTTACACATTGTGAAATAAGATACCTATGACATGAAGTGAGAGCAGTAGTGCTGAACCAAGGTCTTGAATGGCACTTTTGTTATAATTACTAGCCCTTTTTTAAAAAATATAGGAAATTGTGTGGCCTTCCTGGAGAAAGTTGATGGATTTTAAGACTGATGGATGGTATTAAAATTATAATAAAAGTTATGATAAAAGAATCCCTTTTTTATTCTTAATGCTACATGAATTACATCAAAATGGATTCTGGTAAAATACAGGTGTAGCAAACCCTTGTTTTGAAAACCTTAAAATGTAAGTCAACTTCCTCAGAATAATTCTGATGGCATCAAAGTTCAAAAGACAGGTCTAACTTAAGCCCACTATTTTAGAATCATAGAATAGTGCGGGTTGGAAAGGACCTCAAGATCCTCTAGGTCCAACCCCCCTGCCATAAGCAGGGACACCTCACACTAAACCATGCCAC
>JBAFWW010010077.1:4540-15677 GCA_036873685.1 Agapornis canus
CTCCAGGTGAGGTCTCACGAGAGCAGAGCAGAGGGGCAGGATCACCTCCTTCGACATATTTAAGGATCTAAAATTTGTCTTCTGGTGACTCTTCATGAAGTGCTATGGCTTCCTCCACAACACCTTGTGCCAGCTTGCCCAAGGACTGCAATGTTCACTTTAGCTGGACTTGCTTTGCATACTGCCTTTCGTCAGGTGTAATGTAGCACCACAATTAATTACACACTCCACTGCCAGTGTTTGAGCAGAGCTGAGTTCATATCCTGAGTTCTGCTTCAAAGGAAATCATTATGGGAAATCATGTATTTTATACCACAGTCCTTTATGTAATGGTTCATACCAGTCATTAAACTTCTCTTATATTCTGTCCTTTAAACAGAAGGATTTAAAGATTACCAGCCCATTAAAAACCAGGCTCCCTTTTAGAAAATAAATACAGGCTCATACCTCTTGCTGTGCAGTTCAGAATGGGATATTTGATGCTTCACAGTTTTTCAAGAAATGAAACAGTAATGTGTCATTAAGCACTTCTCCATCACGGGTAAGAGTATCATCATGAATGTTACCCAGGATTATCCTGTAATCCCCACAGGCATACATGCAGAAATCCTGAAGCCATATCGAGTCTTAAAGGTGTTGATTCAGTGAAGGTGTTTGTGACTGTGCATAATGCAATGTGAACATTTGTGCTGGGGTGTCCTTCTTAGTGTGAAACTGAATCCCAGCTGTTTGTTGTAAGTCGGACCCAGCTCCTGCTCTTCCTCTACCCAGGCAGCATCTGTGTTCCTAAAGAACCAGACCCTTCTCCTGCCCCCAGATACATGTCAGTCTGAGAGTCCCCAGGTGTTTCCCTCTGTACTGGGTAGGTGAGATGCACGTGGCTGGTGGTCAGTGACACTCGCATGTTGTCCATTTTTGCACCTGAAGACTGTGCTGGCAACATCACATCTGGCAGTTGGCATTGCAGGCCGTCATGTTGCAGAAGGGATTACACATCTGCATTGGTGTCTGAGATGTGATTCTCTCTGATGCAGCTTTGCAGGGTAAGGGCCCATCAGCTGGATGTTTGGCATCCTCTTCTGCCACTAACGCCACTTCGTCTTTGGATACACATGGAAACAACACACATGGCAAGGACATGGGAGGGACTTTGCCTGGGAATGTAATGGTATCCCCAAGCAACTCAGAGATGGAGGATTTTCTGGGGTTCTCAGTGTTTCTTATGTAAAGTAAGTTTTCTTAGACTGTTTGCAGAAGGTGTTTAGATTATGTAGGAATATTATTACAGGAATTACAGGAAGCCTAGGTGTGTTTAGATGCACTTTGTAAAAGCAGTCTTGCTGGCATCTACATTCCTGATGTCTGTGAGAAATCCTCCCAGGTGCTCAGATTGCAGTCCTGGTGGTATGCTTTTTAGCCTGAAACTGCAAGTGATCTGTAAAGAATCTGCTGGATTCATTATATCTCACATCTGGTCCCCATTAAGCAAACACTTACCACTGCCCAAGCTGTAGCAGGGCAGCACCTGCACACAGGGGTACAGCCATAGCTGTGAGGCAGCTCAGTTCCCAGCAGAACAGACCCGCAGATGGGGTGAGTTATAATCCCAGCAGCTATTTCTTCAGCTTCAGCTGGGTGGTGGAGGGTGCTTGACTTTTAATATCTTCTGGTGTCTGGCCAAATGATGAAGCAGTTGAGAGATGTGGAGTTCTTTTGTCCTCTGTGTGTGCTGAGGTGCTGGCTCTTCAAAAGCAGGTAGGGGATAATGCAAGGTGAGACTTGAAGCAGCTGAAGGTTAGTGTAATTTCACTGTGTGATCTTGCTGATAATAAGTAAAACAAGTTTGGTTTTTCCTGACAATGAAATGGCCTAGAAAAGCAAAAGGATGGCATTAAAAATAGTTACAGGGAATCTGTTGTGCTTGCAGCTTCTGTATTGTTATGTTATTAATAATGTACTTCACACATCCATAGGGCTTCTTCTGCTCCTTCCTCCAGCAGTTGCTGCGAAGAAATAGGCAACCTGGTGTTATCAAACCTGTGCTGTCATACAAAACTTTGATAGATACCCATGTGTTTATGTGCCAGCAGATAGGTATGGAACTATCAAGCATTCTATGCAAATAAAGGGTTATTCTGCTGTAACATTGTCAGTTCATTCAATTTTCTGCTTTACTAACTCCTGAAAGAGGCTTTTAAATCCTAAGTAGAATTTCAGGTGGAAGCCCTGCATTACAGGTGCTGTTCTTTGGTCTGTGTTTGCACCCCAGCCACCATGCTGCTATGGGGAAGCGTGCTGCTGGCGTTTGCAGTCTGCAGCAATCAGTCCGGAGATGCCTTGGTGTGCAGTCCCTGAGGGTGCAATCGCAGTGTGCTCTGTGCAGCACTGTTCCTGGTCTCTGTGTATGCAATCATTTTGGTTAAGTAGCAAAAGTAATATTCTATTCATTTGAATATTGTAACATCTGACATAGCTGCAACGCTCTGATATTAATGGCTCACTTGAGGCCAATTCTTCTACTCGAAAGGCTTTTTCCATTGCAAATTCATCATACAGACATCAGGCAAAGAGTTATTCACTTTTTTCCATGAAGGACAGATATTGATATTCTCCCAAGATGTGAAAATAGATCCCCTTATCAGTATTGCTTAGCATACAGGCTGTGTGCAGAAGCGATACTGTACAATTGAGAGGCCCCATGTAGCATTGGAGAGCTCTGCTTTGCTGTAGAGCAGTCAGGGGATTGCTCGGATGTTATATCTTCAGCTTAAAACCTGGATTTTTGTTGAGTTTTATGTCCTTCCATCGCTGTGTGTAGCAGGATACATATTTCGGTCTGGATAATGTGAGCTCCCATGCTTTGAAATTGCTTGAATGTTAATTGGAGGCAAGGACAGATGTCTTTGAGTAGCCCAAGGCATTGCTTGTACAGTGGGGAGGACCTGAACAAGGGCTGCTCCTAGGCTGTGGAGCTGGGTTTAACCTGCAGCTCTTCTCCAGTTTCCAAGTGAGACTTCGAGCAGGTTGCTGAGACTCCCGTTTTTCACTGCTGAAGTGCACAAAATAGCATCTTTCTTTTCATGTGCAGCTCTCTCCTGTGCTAACAAGGAACACTGTGGGACAGAAACCCTTTTTAGCATGTGTTCCTTGTATAGCACATCTAGCGCTTTCCTGTGGCTGAGGTCTCATCCACAGCTCATCAGTGGTGATGTCCCGCAGTCAGCTGCCAGCCTCCCGGGCCTTGTGGCATGGCATGGAGAACAGACTGAAATGCTGTTGTTCCTGCTCAGCTGTGTGCTGGAATTGCACATGGAAGGAACATGGAAACCTCCTCAGCTGCAGGTTCTCGCAGGCTGTGAGCAGAGCATCCAGCCTCCCTGCTTCAGGAGCCAGACATGCCAGAGACAGTGGTCTCATTAAAAACCAAAGTCCAAGAACTTTCTCCTATGGTACCATCCCAGTTTTGCTTGAGAGGATATCTAGTAAATGCTGGTAAAATTAACTGCTCTAGGCTGGTGGGGCTCCAGTGATGGGTGATTGGACTAGCAATGAACATGCAGTCTTGGTGCTGCCAGCTGAGGTCTGAGTATTATTACGTAGGGCAGAATTGATTGATTTCCTTGTCTAAATTATTCACAAGCTTAGTCATTACTTTTGTAGCTGATAATTTCACTTGGAGCTTGGGACCTGCCATATTATGGCTTATGAAAGTTTAACCATCCATGAACTCTTAGGCAATAAATCACTGTGGTGCTGTATTGCTCTTCAGCATTGGAAGGCCAAGAGAAGCACACAGGATTGCAGGGTACATCATTTAATGCTGAAACATCCCCCTAAGTTTTGGGATTCACATCCTGATCTGCAACAGCCCTTATGCATGGGTGTGATTCTAAGCCTGCCCTCTCAGTGTCTCATGCCATGGTGCTCTGCAAGGTTCAAATCTGCCTTTGCAGATGGGCTGGTGGTTGCTTTTTTTCTGCAGGTGATGTGCTTGTCCCAGACATTTACAGAGAGGCCTCTGTTGACTCTCAGATGAGAGCATTTAGCCTGATTAGTGATTGCCCAGGAGTTGTGTGGTTGGCCTCTACAAGCATGAGCAAAATGAGGGACCGTCTGCTTGGGACCATGGGTGGGTTTCAGGTGGGGCTTCACCAGAGCTCTGCCAAGGCAAGTGTTCGGTGCTGGTTGTTGGGTGTTTATTGTTAGGATTCTTAATTTAATCTGGCTATTTTACTGCTCTTTGCTTCTAAAAGCAGAGAGTGCTGACAAGTGATTTGAGATGTCTGAGGCAACAGAGCCTGGACTCTATACATGTATAAATGGATGTATATTTGTAATCCCAGGGACTGCAGTTTTGTACTGAGAAGCATGTGCCTGCTGTGCTGAGGCTGGGGTTTGGGTGTATTTAGTGTCCTGGCTAGGCTTTAACTAGCAATGGATAAAGTTAGGTGTTCATTTAAACACAAGGCATGCTTAGGTCTAGAATTGCCTGAAGTAGGTTTCATCTGGCATGGCTCTAAGCTGATTAGATCAGGTGTGATAGCTGCAGTTGTAAGAAGCTCCCTTTAAATGTAATTAAAGCACTTGGCAGAAAAATGGAGATCTGCAAACTCAGTGTACCTGGGTTCCTCGAATTAGTAGGGCACAGTGGGTGTGTTAACATGTGCAGTCCCCTGTGGTGACCTACCTTCTCCATTAATGCATGTGCTCACGACACTGCACATTTAATCTTGGGGGGAAAGAATGGGTTTTATCACTTACAGGGTGGTCCCTGTCCCTCATCCCTTGTCACAGCCCCTGCAAAACTCTCCTGACCTTCTTACCATGGTCAGCAGGTATTTTGTGTTAGTTTTATTTGCTGAGAGAGAGGAGCAGGAATAAAATACAACTAAGCATATTCTGTGATCTGATAAATAGTTTCTGTGCTAAGGCTGGTAATTTTTGGTTCAGGTTTTACAGACGTGCATTACAGAGGCGCTTAACTGCATGGATAGAGCAGGAAAGCAGTATTACTTTTAAGAAATCAGGTTTCTTTCTGACAGCAGATCTGGAATCGAGTGCCTCGCAGGCTGATGGGAGTGAAGGGGGGGAGGCATTCCTTTCTTCAGAAGTTATTGCAGTGTGTCAAATATTGCTATTTTCTCATGGCATACGGAGTGGTACGTGCCTGCCTTTGTAACATGGCCGATATAAAGGCAGTGTCAAGGCTGGCGTTGCTACGTGCTGGAGGTTCTGCGTCTCTGGGCTTATTCAGAGAAATAACCCCATTTTTAATAGGAGGCTTGCATGAACAGGGAGTGCAGAGTCTGGCCTCTGCAGCCTGCCGTGCTCTGTGAGGATGAGGATCAGCTCCTACCAGTGATACCCTGCAGCTCTGACTCCGTGCCAGGACAACTGTAGCAAACCCAGGAATAGCCAAAGTAATAACTTTTAACAAGACTAAGGAAAAGAAGAATAGGAGCCGTTAAAATTCAGGTGTTCCTGCTCATTTGTCACCCCTGAGCTGGTTGGCCTACCCAGCTCCTCCATTCTGATCAGAGCTGTGAGACCCAGGTCATTAAACCTCAAGTCCATAGTAAACATCTTGCCAAGGCCAGCTGAAAGCTGCTAATGGTGCACAACCTCCCAAGTTTGTAGAGCAGTTTTCCACATGCAGCGTGTTCCACCTGCTCCTTATGGAGAGTGCAGGTTTGTAGTAGCGCATGGTCGTGTGGAAGGCAGCTTTTTGATCATAGGAGGCTGAAACAGGAACCTGGTGGTAACATTTCTGCAGGACTTTCTCTGACAGAGGCATTTGTTTGCCAAGGGGCTTGTGTCTGACGTGTGCTGGAGGTGGCTGTTGCACAGGAGTCTGTTTGGGATGCTGCTTTGCCTTTAGCTTATCCACACATTAACTGGGTCTGCTCCAAGGGCCAGGGTGGGCTGGAGAGACAGGAATGGCACTTTGGGTTGATGAAGTGGCTGTTAATTGTGTATGCATTTGTGTGCACCCACATACCTGTTGCACATAGTCAACATGTGGTTAGAAATAGCTGTTATCATCAAATTCATCAAGTGATTGAAATTGCTGTGTGGTAGGACTTGTGAATGCCTATGACATGGAGCAGTTGGAGGGATGGAGATGGTGGAAAGGGTATGGAGGGCTTGAGGGGGCAGCCTCAGCACCAGTGGGGAGGTGAATAATCACAACAGTGGTGCATGGAGGCAGCAATAGATCCGCATCAGCCATAGGTTGCAGAACAGCTTCCCACCTCTTCAGGGGCTGGAATATCTGCTCTGCTTGTGATGCTGACCTTCCTCAGCTCTGCCAGGTTAAGGGCATCTACCCACATGTTGGCCTTGTAAGACATGATGCTCTGCTGCTGGCAATAGCATATCATTGGGCATTAGGTACTGCTTAATTCACAGCTTATGATTGATATTTCCATGTATTTATTAGTATAGGAGGCTTCTCCTGATGGTTTAATGGTGCTGATTCAGCTCTCTAGTCTGGAGAAAGCCTGTTTGTTCTTTTCCCAGAGCAGATCTACTCACTGGGATGTGGTGAAGTTTTTGATGGAAAAGGGCTATTTCTGCTCAGGAATCCATATCTGGAGAGTTTTGCCAGGTCTGCCAAACCACTGGGAAATGTACTAAAAAGGGGGAGAGAGGGTATTTTCCTAGCATGTATTTGTGCTCAAAGGGAGGAAAAATCACCAGAAACTGAAAGTTAGCATGGTTTCTTACCAGCCATGGAAGTGCTCTTTAATATTGGTTTATTGTGTAAATTACCAGCATGAGAGCTGCCTGGGAAACCTGCAGCTAAACTCCTTCACGAGGCTCTGCAGCCATCCATATATCTTCTGAATGGTACACTCCAAGCCTGTGATGTGTTTGGAGCCCTTTGAGCAAATTACAGATTTGCATTAATTGCCTGTAATTTCCTGTATGAGCAGGCAGTTGTGTTACTTGGTGGGGTTTATTGTAAAAGATGTTCTTTATCCATATAGAATTAAATAGTGCGAACTAACTTTGATTCTGGTAGTGGTACTGGGTGGGCCTAATTTCACCTGCATTGAGAAATCCTCCCCTTCTTTTCCTATTCCTGATTCTTGTATAATGTAACCATTAAACAGCACGCAGGGGTCACTACAGATTTATCACCATTCCTCTGCTTTAACTCCTTAAGCTTTGCCTTGGTTCCCATGACAGTTTATGTATCTTTGTGTTAGCTGGAGTTACTGGAGGCATGCGCCATCCATCCTGGCATGATGTATTTGTATGGGGCCTTGAAATACTTTTAGCCCTTTCTTCGTTCTTTCTGTTCTATCTACATAATTAAAGCAGTTGAAGTCTGCAAAGATGGACACTGAATCAACCCAGAGAGATAAAGATGTCTACTTATATTTATTTCTCCTGCAAGATACATTCTTTATAAATCCTTCATGGCACATTAAATATTGACTCTTGCTTGTCTCAGTGAACAAAATAATTGTGCATCACCAAATTCCTCCTTCGAAAGCACAGGATGGATTGCTGTGGCATTTTACTCAATATTTAATTAAATTCAGAGTTTTTAAAAAGATAGGGAAAAACTCATTCTGATATATGAGGAACCCAGGAACTTTAGACCTGCAGTTGGTTTAACAGCAGCAAGCAGTTTCTTCAAGGATGCTCTATGAAGCGTGGCTAACACAGGCTGTTAGGAAAGATAGTTAGAAAAGGCATCAATATTTAGAAACCATGACTAAAGAATCTGATTTTTTACAGCAATCCAACCTATAGACAATAAAAGTGTATTGTTGAAATTAACAAGTCTGGATCTTAAAGCATTAACCTTGCTTTAATTGCAAGTGCTCGTTAGCCGTGGCACAGCCCTTGTTTTATGGGCTGGCACTTAGCATGTGATGAATGCTTCACGCTTGCCTGCAGTAATTCCCCCGGATGGCTGGGAAGCACCGGCCTCTCTCAGCAGGACGCCTGCTGAACACAGAGTCCTTCAGAAGGCAGGAACAAGTGATTTTTGTAGTGCTTGAAGGAAAGCCTGAGCGCAGGCTTCATGCTGCAGCTGTGTCACCTCAGATTTTCCTATAGGTTTCTTTGAGCGCAGGTTGAAGAATCCCTGGCCTGGAGAGAATGCAGATTTCCAGGGATGCTTTGGCAAGTGTTGTCCATGTAGAGAAAAGTGAAGCAATAGGACCTAGGCTTGCAATAGGAGGTTTGCCACCCTTGCCATTCTCTCCTTCAGACTCTGTGTGCAGTGGCGTGTCCTGGGACCCTCTTTGTAGATGTGCCTTCTTCCCAGTGCCTTCTTTGGGGAAGGTAAGCCAGGAAGAGCCCCACACTGAGAGCAGAAGATGTTACTATTTGCAGTAGTGCCTAGCTCTGGAGATGAGCAGCTCAGCAGAGGCAGCTTTATCCTTGTAAGCAGAGCTTGTATTCTCCAGAGGGCTTGGGTGGTCATTTGGTTATCCTAATGAAGTGCAGGTGGCTGCAAAGGTGGTAAAGACTTTCCTGTCATCCACTGAAGTTCCCTCCTGCTGCTCAATGCAATTTGATTGAAGCACACTGCAGATAGTGTGCTGGTAATGGTGCTGTTTAGCGTGGGTTCATTATGAACATCTGTTCAGTGTGAAGGTAAAAAAGTCAACCAACAGTTTCCACACAAGCCATAAAACAGCACTGAGGTGTAACATTTACTGTCCCATGGATAGTCTGGCTGATGCTTCAGAAACGTTATGATGGTGTGAGGATGTGTCTGGAACTGGAGAGAGAAATGGCAGCTTTAAAATGATGGTGATAAATGCCTGCCGTTGTTGGCTCAGCTTTCATCTTGTGTGAATAAGGTCAGTCTTTTTGTGGTAGATTTAACACAAGATTGAAGAAGAAATGAAACGTGTTGGTTTTAGCAGATTGCAACACATTTCTGGAGTGTTTAAACAGTGGAATGTATGATAAGGTATAATATTGACCAAAAATGGGTTTTCTTTCTCTGTTTTTCCAAGTAAAAGCCTTGAATTAAAATGAATTAAAAAAGGAAGGAGGTTACCAGTTTGGAAAGTCATGTCTCGGGACCCAACAGAACACAGGATTAACTTAAGTCTCAATACTTTAGAATTTAATTCATTTTTGTCTCAGGAAAAGGTGGGTTCAGCCTTTGGGGTATTGCTGAGTAGTGCTGGGTAGGCTTCTTTCTTCCACTGCAGATTCTTCAAACATCTGTATATGAAGAGAGCACTAAGATTGTGCGGAAGTAAAATCACCTTGGAATTAGGATCTGGATGGAGGCTGTCACTGCCACCCGAAGCTGGGACACAGTGGTGTCAGGAATGTGTTGGGTCTTGCTGAACCCAAAATGTAGTTTAATAGTGGTTTATTTATGTCTTCAGCAGAGCTGTTTGTGAGTACTGGTTGTGATTCACAGCCTCTGTGCTCAGCTGGGTGTAGATGTAGGTCAAAGAGGTGGCCAAAGGTCTGAGGAGGAGCAATGCAGCTCTCGTGTTACTTTCCTGATGCCTTCTCCTCACTTGCTGACCAGCAGATATCCCCAAGGAGGGGACCTAGGCGGCTGGCAGGTCTCTGGTGGCTTCTCTGTGCCTGGGCAGGGGTTGGTGGTGAGAGGGCACTCAGCAGCTGCAGCCACACTGCTTGGCAATGCAACCTGACAAGAATCCCAGAGGTTTACACAGGGATACTGTGCCAAGATGTGCCATGTCTCATGGTGCAGTGGCTTGCCATGGTGGGGTGTGTGCTGTGTGTGGCTCCTGTCAGTGTTGGTGATGAAGGCATCAGTGATGCAAAATAGTGAATGAGTTTGAGAAATAAATGAATTTTAAGAAGAAGCTGGAGGAAACTCAGGTTTGTTTTGGCAATGCTGTCTTGGAATGAGGTAAAACACTTAGGCAAGAGATGCCATCAACATTGAGACATCTGTCCCCCAAAAAGCTTTGTCAAAGCAGCACTGTTTAGCTGGAAAACCCCCCACAGGCAAATTACCTCTTTCAGCAGAGATTTTAGCCAACTCTAGCTTTACATCCTTGTTCTCCATCTAGGATGCATCACACCTTTTTTGACAGTTAAGCCTGTAGGGCACTGTGTGTGTGTACAATGTGGAGTGCTAGTTGTGTTGAGGTTCTGCTCCTGCCCTACAGCTGATGATGTGTTTGACCCCTTCCAGCCTGCATGGGCCTCTGGGACCCACTGTGAGGCAAGTGCATCCCTGCCTGCCTATCAGGCAGCTCTGAACTGAAACAAACCCCTGCTCCTTGCTTACAGCAGCACTGCTTTGTGCTGCCATCAGTGTTTGGTCACGATGTTTGCAGGGAACAAGGAATGCCATTTGTAATAAATACTCATACTTCCCTCATGGATTAAATTGCTAAATGAGTTAACCTAACTTCCTGCAAAATACAAACTTTATGTGTGCAATATTGACATACACTGAAATCTATGGGGAGGAGCTCGGTAAGATGCTGGCAGCCTGGGGATTTATTAGTTCTGTAATTTTTGAGGGTTTTCTTCTTTCTGCAGCCTATAAGCAGATGGGTTTTAACATCCGATTTCCCTGGATCCTAATTAAAATTGGGACTGCCGAAGTTAAGGAGTAAAGTGACCATTACTTATCTTTTCTGCCATTAAGTTTCTATTTCTGCTCTCTCTTTCACTTCTCCAAGGCTCTGCTGACTCCTGTTTTATTTTGACAGCATTTTGCAGTTGTGATGTGATTTGGCGCGAGACTGAAGCAGCGTTTGGATTGACACGCGCCTTCTGAAAGCTTACCTGTCAAGTTGCCCTCGGCAGTGTATTTGCAGTGGCTGTAGCCCTGTTGGTCCAGTGTTGATGGATGCTGGGACTGCTGGTGCGAGTGCAGCGCTGGGTGCTTTGCAAGCACGAGTTCTTCTGTCCTCATCACCCCTGTGAGGCAGGAATGGGCCATCGCACCTCTACAGGTGCAACAGGTAAACCCCATTGTTTCTGGGTGTAACTTAATGTTATGATGTGATGCTGAGTTTCAGATGCCACCAGTCTTGCTGATGTGGAATAACCTGCTCATTGTGCCATCCCTTAGCAGATGACAGCCCTGTGTGATGATGTTTCTAACTTGCCTAAAGGGATGCTGGGGAGGGACTCTTCATTAGGGACTGTAGTGACAGGACAA
>JBAFWW010010079.1:0-19331 GCA_036873685.1 Agapornis canus
AAGATCATTTAGTTCCAACCCCCCTGCCATAAGCAGGGACACCTCACACTAAACCGTGTCACACAAAGCTTCATCCAACCTAGCCTTGAACGCTGCCAGGGATGGAGCACTCACAAACTCCCTGGGCAGCCCATTCCAGCATCTCACCACCCTAATCCAAATGAAATTGATACATTTACATTTTGGGGAGAAAAAAAGAAAGATTCAGGAACATAATTTTCCAAATAAAATATTGTGGTATTGTAAAACGAATCTGAGAATAAGATTTCTTGTTCTTAAGAGAAATTATTTTGATAGCTTAGAAAATTCAGTCTTTTAAGAAATAAAAAATCAAACCTGAAACATAACATTTTAATTGTTTTAGTTTTTCTCTGAAAACAGTGAGGTTTTGTTGTTTAACTCCATTTCTAAGTAGAAGATAGCCCAGAAATGGGAAAGTCAGTGTCCTGCCCATCTTATGGTTCCCTGGAGGATTTCTATTCCTCGTCTGCTAGTGGAAGTCTGACTACTTCATTGAAATCATGACAGCAGTAGCATAAAAAAGAATGGTCACATTCTGGTTTCCTTTCAGGGTATCCAAGAAAACAGTTTATATCCACACTGTGTCAGAAGGGGAGCAGCCACAAGTGTCAACTTCACTTGCAAGGGACTTGGTAATGATGGGATCTGCCTGTGGTTGTGTTCTGGATAGTTAGAAACAGTTAACTGTGTTATTTTCTCTAATCTCACAATCTACTTTAAGATAAGGCTGTAGCAAGGCTATATGCTCTGAGAGAATATATACATGTACTGTGCTTTCAAAGCATATTGCTTGCTAGAAGCGCTAATACCAGGATAAACACTGCCTATGATAGTGCACAGATCCATCTCACCATGCAGTTTATCTCAAAGGGATCCAGTTAAATGGTTGAGTAAAAATCAATTTTCTATGAAGTGGAACCAGGTTACATTAGAGTGGACAAAGTCATTATGCTCAGAAATTTTCCCTTCCAAAACCCCATGCAACAGGTGAATGCTGGGATAGATCATAGATTTGCAATGAATCATAGACTCATAGAATGCTTTGGGTTAGAAGGGACCTTAAAGATCAGCCAGTTCCAACCCAAGAACATGAAATGATGCGTGGAAGTTTATTGCATTGTGTGTTGGCTGTGTGACATTTTACTGCATTAAAATATCCTTGTGGCTACCCCCACCACCACCTTTTTAATGTGAGACAAACGTGTGTGCCATACTGCTGTGGCCACGCAGCTCCCAGAAAGCTGTCAGCCATTTCCCAAGCTATGAATGCTAGAGGAAAGCTGGAATTGCAGGGATATTTAGGGACATTCCTTTTCAAAACAGTAGGACACTGAATGGAATTGATCTGCAGAAGTAACTTCATAAATTCTTAGAGAACTTTCCTCACATCAGAAAAGCACATGTATGTGGGCACAGATGTGTGCTAAACTGTATATGCTGGGCGAGTTTGCACCCTGGTATTTCATATACCAGCGAGCTGATGATTATATATGTCCTGCTAATTTCCTCTTGAGCTATGTGGAATAGCAGAAGCCTAAATGAGATCTGAAAATCGTAGCAGTACTTTAAAAAAGCTTTCAGTTTTACCCTTCTTTGTTGCTTGGTAACAATAATTTTAGCCCAAATAAAACCTGAGGTTTTTTACTCCTATTGTTTTTTAATCAGGAAAAAGTTCAGCCTAAAAATAGTCCAAACCTCTTTGCATAACTTCATTAGTTTCCCCCAAATGCTGCAGGGAGAAAAAGCTTTGTCCCTGGCTTGTTCCAGTGGAAAAAGCTTGTGGAGTTTGCATGGGATGTAAATTAAAGCAGGAGAAAGTCATAGGAAAGCTGACAGCAACTTGGTCTGTTTTAAAGAAAACAAAGTGAAAGTCAATGGGAGCCTGGCTGCCCTGGAATGCCTGCCCCAGTTGTGAACTGCGGAATCCAGATGGTTTTCCTCCCTGCACGGGGAGCGCTGCCGCAGCCTGGCCAGGCCACAGCTCACCAGCACTTCTACCTGCGTCCCACGCCACATCCTTGGCATAGGGTGGGTTTGTTCCATATCCGTACTGCTGGACTGCTGCAGAGAGGCCCTGGCTGTGTGTGTGGAGCCCCGGAGGGGTTCAGCAGTGAGCAACAACCATGCCTGGCTCTCCTGCCGAGGAGGAGGAGGAGGAGGAGGAGTGTGATGCTGCAGCTGAGCTTCGGCACACAGGGACAGCACATTTCAGTCCGTGCTCCATACATTGGGCTTTTAAAAGTTGCTACATTGAAATATCCCAGATATTTAATCGATGACAGTGTCCTGTGCTGTGCAGAGACTATTTCTATTCAGTAGCAATATAAACTTTCCAGTGCTGCCAGTGTGATTAAACTTACTCAAACATTAACATGTAAGAGGTGATGATTCAGATTTCTCTAGTATCAGGAGCTGGATTGTAGTCATATTGTTTACTTTGGCCATGGCGAATCCAACATCTCTCCAAGTGGAGAATCTCCTAGTTAGAATCACCTAGTTCCAGGGGTGGATAGGCAGAAGGACTGGAGAATGCTGTGCACAGGGATCTTTACTTTACTTATAATTGGGAAATGAATATGTTGTTGTTTTCAGACACATGTTGAATCCAAGTAAATGCCTCCTTTATGATAGGGTGTGGGAAAGAAGGAAGTAGCTTCCTAATTTTGGAACCCTCTAAAATATTAACGGTGCCCATACCATAACTGCAGATTAAAGAACGTGCCTAGAGCACTCACTGCCTTCTGCAGTTGCCATGGGCTGCAGTACTGCAAGGACACATCTGATGCTGGGGATTTTCCAGTATTTTTTCAGAGGTATTGATGTTAATCAGCTTTGAAGGGCAGGGTGGCATGTTTAATGATAATGGAAGTGTCTATCACTAGTGCTTCTGCTAGCTATCTCTTGCATGCCTTACTTCCAACCCATCCATCAAGATTAACTAGAATTTACTGTTCATCTTCCTTTCAAGAGGTGTCATTAGAGGTATATAACCATTTGCAAGATTTATTCTTTCACCTCGAGGATCCTGCACACAGGAAAGGTGTGCAAGCTCAAGGAAAGCACACATGACTTGATTTGGGACGAGGTGAAGGCTTCCACCTTATCAGAAACATTGCTTAATGAAGAATAAATATCAGCCCAGAGTACAGTTCTACCTGACATCAGTTTCCCTCCAAGGCAGGTGTTATCTGGTCCTGATGTAGCTGTATTTATATGACTGCTTTTAAAGTAAATTTGATTGCCACCAGGGTGCTCAGAATACCCCCAGTGCTGCCAGCAGCATGTCTTTAACTCCTCCATGATGAATCACTTCTCAGTACTTGATCTGCCATCTCCCTGACCTGACTCGCTTACGCCCCAGGAGCGATGCAGAATCCCAGAAACATCTCTGGTTCATTTCGGTAGTGAACATATGCCAGAACTGATGCTTCTGTAAATGTTAGGCTTATGATATACAGTGTGCTACAGAGATGATTTGCACATGCTCGATAAATCCATCAGTATCCGTTTACCCACGCATACATCATAGCCTGGCAGTCCCAGAGGCATGGCACTCATTGCAGGTGCATGGTAGAGTTGATCCATATGTGGTCAGGCATTGCTGCTTGACATCTGGAAGTGCCAGACTAATTTACAGACCCCTCCAGTTTTTTTCCCCAGTGACATTTATGGGTGGGAAGGTGAGATGTTGCCTCATTCATTCATTCATTCATTCATACATACGTACCTACGCTTGTAAGGAAGCCTAAGGTACCAAATGCTCAAATCTGTCTTACTCCAATGCTATAATTCTGACGTATTTCAAAAAGGGAAATTCCTTTGAAGGGAATTAAGGAAATGGAGTATTAGTAGCTGCTTCCTTTGTTTCCAAAATTTTATAGAGGTCTGAATTTCATACAAGGTGCTTGAGTAACATAATGACTTCTTAGCTCTGTTAAGGAACTGCAAGTAAAATGTAGGGAAATCCTGGTGTGCTTAATGTCTGCATAGCTGATTGCTGCATTCTCTCATTACATTCATGTTCTTCAAACCACATCATGGCACTGGGAAAATTAACTGAGGCCCTTAGTGATGCTGTTGATATTCCCGAGTCTGAAAACCTGCATACCTGAGTAAGATTTTGGAGAACCTAACCAGTGCCTGCACCAAGGCGACCTCAAGGAGGTTGCCTGGAGCCCATATGTGAAGTATTAAATACTACATGTAATGGAACCCAATATTCTTGGAACATGAAACAGCAGCTAAATGGAAACTTTGGCTCTCCCCATATTGATGTTTCATACTGAAATATTTTCAAGATCAAAGTTCTGTTATTAAAACAATGGGCATAAAAATAACAAAATTACTTCTTGTAAACCAAACAGATTCTTTGTATCTGAGAGGCTTTCACAGAAATCTTTATTTTGAAGCCCTAATACGTTACAGATTTCTGGGCTGTGCTACTTTGATTCATTCATTACAATATTTTTAATTCTGGCATGTTGCAAAGGTCTAAATAAAAGCATTTTAGTTACATAAATACAGACTCTGTGGACTCAACAGTAATACAGGACATTTGGAAAGCTGTCATTTACTCTGAAAATATACAAAGACCCAACCACAGGCAGAATTTTCTGCTCATTGTAAACATTCTCACAGTATGGGTATAAATATCCCCTTTTTTGATTCATTGCATGCCAGGTCTTCAAGTAAAGAGATAGAAAAAGAAGCTAAAGCAAAGGGATTATAAATTTACTGAGACACTTAAAGGCAGTGAAAACCAAACAAGAAAAGAGCTTACAAAGTTTTAAGACGCTGTGTACAGACGGGACCATAAAATTCTAATAGCAATACTAGATAATATAATCGCATATTTGTATCACTTCCATCTGCCAAGATCCGCACAAGCTGTGGTGTGTTTAAGAAGTTGTTGTGGAGGTTCTATGCAGTGCTCACTGTGTCTGGTGGGGCCTGGGCAGAGCTGGGCCAGTGTTTGATCTCAGGGGGAAGTTTAACAACCATTTAACATGGTCAGTGACAAACCCTCTCCTGTCTGGTGCAGGGAGCTGTGTGTGTGTTTGCAGCATTGAAATGTTTCAACACCAGGTTACCCGTTCTCCTCATTACTTCCACAGCAAAGCTTCCTCCCTCCTCCCTTTCAAAGTCTTTGCTGCATCAGTTTCTTTCTTTGGTTTATGAACCATTTTGTCCAATATCCTTCCTCTGACAGTGCAAAGTGTCTCTTGCTTTACAGGGGAGGAAACCCACCAGTAGGCAATGATAGAGTGTGTTTCTGAAGCAGAAGATTTTCCTAGCTTTGACTGTGTAGCAAGCACCAGGAAACACAAGCACTTACAACACGACTGCATTGAGCCTATCTAATGTGGCAGATGGTCTCACTCTGGACCCATGTCCAGTTGCTGATTTGCAACTGTTAATATCTCTAGTTTCACAATATCTTGCAGCAAAGAAATTGGTGTTCAGTGTCCAGAAGTACTTAATTTTCCTGGTCAAGGGCTGATGAGCGCATGTAGATTCCCCCTCCTATAAACCACATCCTTTTTTAAGGAGAAGGTAAAGATATGGGCAGTTCTCCTCCCCCCCGGGCCACACCAGCAGAAGCTGCCCTTTGGCTTCCCCAGCCCTGCTGGGGGAAGGAGAGGAAGGAAGGTCCCGGGGCCATGGGGAGGAGGTGGTTGAGGGCCCTGGCTCCCTGCGGGGCTGCAAGACAGGGGACCTGGATAAAGCTTCATTTTACATGTAAATGTATGTAAATTTTTGTGGCTCTAAAGTAAATTTAGACCTCAGAAACTAATGATTTTGGCACCTTTTTTTTTTTTCCTTTTCAAAGCATGTTTTAATTGTCTTCTAAACATGCATTTAAAAACACACCATTTCATGCCCAGGAGAGTAAATCCTGAAGCCTTTCTCGAGCTGAGCTCCTCTTAGGAGACTTGTTTGCTCTCTTCCTGGCAGAGTTCCCAACGCCTTGATAGCAGTTTTATGTGAGTAAAGCCCTGCGTATTTGCATGACACTGAAGAGCTAAAATTATCTCTAAATGGAGCAAAAAAAATTGCCAGTATGTATTGTTCAGAGAAAGATTGCTCTTTGGTTGGCCCAGAGGGGACATATTGTAAATATGATTTAAACATGTCTCTGCGACTACTGTCTGATCTTATCATCAGATGTTGCTGTGGAATTTGTCTGCGCAGACCCTAGGAAGGAAAACCAGATTGAGAGCATTAGCTTGTGCTGTGAGAAAATATCTTCAGCTTGCTTTGTCTGGCACAAAACCCCCCAACCAACCAACCGAACCAACCCACCCTGCATTAGAAATATGCTATAAAAAGAGAAACAAACATGAAAATGCTGTCTGTCTACTTTGATCGCTCTGAACTTAAAACGTAAGTGCTGCTTATTGATTCTTTGATGTCAGGAAAGTGACATTTTTCTCCAGTCCTGTCTGACTGTTGTGATGAACTTCAGGTTTTCATCTGTCATCCTGACACTAACGGTACAACATGCCTCTGAGCAGAATCACTGCCTGGAATCCAATTACAATAGAGAAGAAGAAAGCACTTTTCAGGGTTCTTTATGTTAAAAATCTTGTATTTGTCCAATAAATCATTAGTCATCTCATAGCGTGGTCTAGAGAGAGGCTGACTTCTTGTCAGAAGAGGGTTTTCTCTGCATGCAGTGTATGTCTGTATGCTTAGAAATGTCTGAAATTAAATGCAGTTTAAGAACTTGAGTGTGTTATCAGGCAGAGGTCACAATTAGTTCTGCAGAGCCAAAGCTTTTTATGTTTTGTCATTTTCTAACCACTGAAACATAAGGTAGCCCTGGAAAATGCTGTGTAGCGAGAATAATGGTTGCATTTTCAAATTGGTTTAGATGTATCTAAGATAGGAAGATGATTAGGCATAAAGGAGTACTTACAGTAATCTGACAAGATTAACAGCATGTTTTCTGTTTAAGTCATACCTAGGGTATCTTTCTAGATACCAAAGATGTGATTTCATAGGTAGAGTACCTAGGACAGGTAGCATAATTTCTGTGTGTCACAGCAGCATCAAATGCAGGATGATGAAAATTTCAGTAAAGACACGCTTTGGATCTGTGAGTAAGCTCAGAGAGCCAATAAACATGAAAGACCCCTCTCATATCTTCATATTACATGGCCTAGCTGTGTGTCAACACTAACATGAGTTTGCCTGTACTTGTCTGCAGTCAAACCTTCTGCTGGAGTAGAGCCATCCTACTGGGGAAGCAAACTGAAATCTCCCCTGAAGGCCAGTTACAATTAAGCATCTAATGAAGATAAATGGAGGGGAAAAAATGGCCATTTTTCTAGTTCTTTCTGCATTGAAGGATACATGGTGCATGGTCACTTCCATCCACAGCCTGTGTGCTGTGCAGCTGTGCATAGTGCAAAGAATCTCTTGTTGCCCAAAATGTGCTAACCAGGCAAATGCTCAGCTTAGAGCAGGGACTAGTGACCCTAAAAGTTAAATCTGGGACTCAGGTCTTGGATATATTCCCAACTTTGCCACTTGGCAGCTGGGTGACCACTGGGATTAACTAGGTTGGGTCTACATGTTCTTGAAGCTCATTTTGTGGTGCTAGCATAGATAACAACTGAGAAAGAAGACAGAAACAAATAACCTGGCCTTGTTTTCCTCATTGGTTATCTGTTTCAAAGATACCCATTTAGTGCAAAGTGTTACCTCTTCATACCATCATTCTCATAATTCATATGGTTGCATAGTCTTCCTGAAAGAAACCTCATCAATCAAGTCAGCAACCAACAATAATATTGGAGTGTACAGTGCACAGAGAAGAGACTGAACTCACTGCATGAGCTCTGCAGACACACTGCTAAGTGCTTTGCAAGGCAGTTGAGGGAGTGCAGTGAGTAGGCTTGGGACAGATGTGGGAATGAATGAAGACACAGGCTGTAACAGTCTACAGTTTAGACTTCAAACAGCGTGACAGGAGAGGTTACAAGGAGCTTCTATGAGTAGATTTGCAGAAGTTGGAGTGGTTATTAAAAAAACAAATTTTACCTACAGGAGCTCTGAGTAAGAGTATAATCAAACCTGGATCTCAAGGTCCATGGCTGTGTGTGGAATAATAAATGAGTGAATAAGCCCTTACAGATTCTATGTAGTCCTTATATTTGTATAGAAAAATATTTATGGCCAAAGGAGTCTTGCACTTGTGTAAACAGAAACTTCCATATAGTAAGAATCTTGAAAAGGAGGGACATTTGTCTATTTGGTATTATCTCAGCTGCTCTTTTTGCTTCTTTAGCTGCTGCTGCTACATTCTGTAACTCATCTTTTTTGTCTGACTTGACTCAGAGACAAAGGTGGGATGCAGCCAGTACATTATAAGGAGGAAACTGGTTTTGGAGTGCTTCCCAAAAGTGCTGTTATTTTCAGCAAAACTTGTATGATGTAAAGCTTCTCTTTTTAGATATGACAATAACTTTCTAATTCATCCCCGATCAGTACATATGATAAAGTAATGATCAAACATTTGGAAAAAACCTATCACCCTAATGCATTGCACACTTTGGTAATGTATCTGATCTGCTGCTTCTCACATTGTCACTGTTCTATTTCAGGAAAGTGGTAGAAATCAGTGAAGTTGTTATTATTTCCTCCCAGAGAATAATCAGACAGACTAAATGGCAATGGTGAGAAAATCTCTTATACAGCAACAATTGCTATAATGGCATTAAATTAAAGGGTTGCTTGGTTTTTTTTCCTTCTAAATTCTGATTCTAATTCTGAAGTTATTTTGTTTCTCTAAAGGAAGAATAAGAATAAATTTAAGTTTATCCCCATTGAGAGTAGTTTTGAAGTCAGTCATAGTCAGTAGCTGTATATACCTACTCTGAGTCTGACTATTTTATGTGTTGTGGAATGCAGAGCTTATGTATAGTGTATCTCAATCAATACCATTAGAAATGTCCTTTCTTTTACCCTGGTGCCTTTTTTTGGAGCAGGCTGGAGAATACCAGGGATAGGGATGTCTTATTTTGCCTTTTGTTTTATCTGACTATTTGAATTCCAAATAGAACATGACAAGGGCAAACTAGACTTTTGAACTCTGACCTCTACTTTAAATTGAATGTGAAGTCTAAATATCTTCCTCTTTGACTGTATCCAAAGAGAGGTTTGTCAGAGACATCTTATAACCTTGTGGCTGCAAGGCTATCCTCTATTAATTAAAAGAAGTTTTCTGAAGAAGTTGTGGCTGGGGAGAATAGACAGGGGGCAAATGTGGAGAAGAAAGGCACATTGTTCCGGGAGACAAAGACAGGGGATCCATTTTCATAAATCTGCATTCCCAAGACAACTGTTCAAATCTGGTAAAAGGTCCATTTCTTTGAACTTACATACCAGAAAGCTTTTATTCCTCTGCTCTGCAGCAGACAAGAGTACAGGTTAACTGTGTCTCATCTGTGTTTTGCTTTAGATGATTCAGTGAGGAATTCTTTAATGATGGAAGGTACTACCTCGCTCAAGGAAAAAATCAAAAAGAGAAAGAATGAAAGGGTTACCTGTGGTGCCAGACAACATTTCAGAAGATTCGGTTTCTGTAGGTTTTCATAGCCCAGCTTTAAGCTTCATGGTTTTCAATTCCTAGATGTTATAATTAAGGATTTAACATTACTAAAATATCGCTTATTTATTCCTGGAATAGTGCATGCCAAAATTCTAACCATGAATGTCCACCCTGGGCTGAAATCTTTTGGTTTGGAGTTTTCCTTGCTATTTCTTCTCCCTTTGAG
Source organism: Agapornis canus (assembly GCA_036873685.1). Lineage (NCBI taxonomy): Eukaryota > Metazoa > Chordata > Aves > Psittaciformes > Psittacidae > Agapornis > Agapornis canus. The sequence goes on from JBAFWW010010079.1 coordinate 9,804, forward strand.
ACTAAATGACAGTATAAAATGGCCATTATTTAACCACAGCATAAACCAGACACAGAGCCTCAGCTTCTGTTATTTGTACTGTAGTATGAAGCTATCTTTCACTGCTAACACCAAATCCACACCAGTTACGAGTTCTCAGCAGCATTGCATCAGAATTATATGCTTGGCCACTCATGCAGAATAAGCATATTTCACCAATTATTCCCAGTCCTTGTGAAATAAAACGATTTACCTTAGTGTTTTCTCCAGCAATCTTAAGATGTTTTACATATTTTTGTTAGAAGAGCCTCTAGTGAAAAGAGGCCCCAGGTACCTGTGTTCACATGAGAAGCAGTGCCTACATAATCTAAACAATGCCAATCTGAAACAAAGTGAACAAAGAGTGGAAGAAAACAGTTAATTCCTAGGCTGAAATTCTTTTTGTCTCATATGATGCTTGTTCTGTGTTTTTGCAGTACCTTCTTCTGGATCCTTGGCTATGCAGATGATAGGATAAGGTTATAGGTAGTGGAGTGTGTAGAGGATTATGAAGGTGGAGAAATTGCTACTGCTGCAGTAATATGCAGTGAAGTCCTAAGGCCCTTGTGCTTCTGTTTCCCTACTAGTTTTCAGTCCTTTTCTTAATGTTTTCAAGCATTTTGCCACCACCAGGAGGGCTGCTATACTTTTGTACTTTCCTAACAATGGTAAGAGTCCTGGCACAATCCCAGCACTTCCATGACTGGGACTAGAAGACAGAAAATCCATCAACATTAGAGCTGTAATTGAGATCTCTAGATACAAGTTTGTCACTGTCAGGACAGAAAAATGCCATAAGCTGTGCTCGGGTTCATAGGACAAAGAAGCAAGCAGAGCCTAACTAGAAATTAGAACACCAAGAACTTAATTTGAACACCAAGAAATGAATTTATACATTTCCTGGTCTGAGTTTACAGGCTGCAGAAATACTTGCATAAAGGGGATGCAACCTGTGAGAGAAAAACCTGCTGAGATTTAAACATACAAGTGTTTTCCTTACTTCTCCTGTTCTCTTCCCTAGCTACTTGCCCACCCTATGAGCTTTCTCCTCAGGTACTCAGGTGATGGTTCAGCCATTTGTAATGATGTTTGTCTTGAGAACCTGGAAGAACCTGATATTGCACCACCTTTAGATCTGCTGATAGGTATGTGCACCTAAAAGTGTCCTTTTCTTCTGCAGCTACAGGCAGCTACACCGAGTAGAATGTTTCATGGTTTTTAGACATGTTTAAATGAAGACAAAATCATATCCAGCTTCTTTTGAAATGAATGTAGAGGCCTGCAGAGGAGAAACCAGCATGCCAACTCATTTTTAATCACAGTGTCTGTCTGCAGGAATATATAAACATATGTGTGCTTATGATTTAAAGACAATTTGGTAAATAGAGTAGCTGATCAGAGTCTTTCCTGTTTTAAACAGGAGTGCTTTCTTTGAATTAGTGAAGCTTTGACCAGTCACAGAGTTAGCTAATTAAATCCCGTGTCCATAAACTGGCCTGCAATCAGTAATAGTTAGACTCTGAATGTGTATTCCTGTAGAGCTGTCCCGCATTGTTGGTAATTGCAAATGCTTTTTTTTCCCCTGAGGATAAAAGGGCACATTAGTAGAGTGTAGCTAAAATTACACTTCTCACCACTTTAGCTATTTGTCCTTTGATCCTTGTATCAGTACAGACCTTTGCACAGCACTTTGAGGGTCATCCTAATTCTCAGAAATTATTCTTGGGCACTTATTCTTCTGCTTTTTCATATACCCTTTAAGGTTTCTTTCATCATACCCTATCAGTGTCTTGCAGCCTCTGCTCATCTGAAATATCTAAGGAAACATTGAGGGATAAAATCTGTTCTTTGTCTTCTAATCTGCACACTGGTGCACTCATTTTTGCCCTTGCTCCCCTTGACTTTGGCGAGGTCTAAGCTATTTGAAGTCTTGCACAGGATACTCAGCAGTTATCGCAACTTAAGCAGACTGTCAGTTCAGAAGGATCATAGTTCCCTTAGAAAGAAATCTAAGAATTTTAATTTAAGAAATCAAAAATCCCTCCGGAAGGCTGCAGCCCAGGTAATGCCGGGATGATGGAAAGCAGTTGGAATATTCCACAGGCAAGGAGACACTCCAAAGCAGAGGATTTATATTGTCTGACTGAGGTGCATGTGGAATTATTATAAATGTATTTTATCAATAGGAAGAGTTGAAATATGGAATTAACTCCTAATGAATTGGAGAAGGGTATGCACTCCCAACTGGGGAATGTAACCTAAGCTACAGTGGCCCTTTAATCTTCAGGTTCATAAAATAAGTAATGTGTTCCTGATTTCACATACTAGGTCATCTGAAAGGCAATGATTATTATGTTTTTCATTAGGAAAGACTGAGGGAGATAAAGACTAAGTGAGATAAAGGAGATTCATAGGCCTTGTAGGCTTTAAACAAACACGTAACTGATTTGTTAAGGGGATATCTTTTTCTTTCTGGACAAAGCAATAAAGCTGCAGGTAAGGGAAAGGAAGCGCTGGTCCTGGAAAGTATAGATGTGTGAAATGGGAAGGTTTCCAGTGTAAGAAGGTGAAAGATAAGGGTGTGTATGGTTGCCAATTATTTTAATGTGCTATTGGATTTCATTATGTGTTACGCTATATATAATAGGTACTGATGGGTTATTAAAGTAGCAGGAGGCTTAGGGGCAGATCTAGGCTATATTTATGGTATGGGTTTCATAGAGAAGGAGCTAGATAAGGTGCAGTAAATAACAGATAAATTAGATTGTAAGAAAGGAAGGTCATTCGTGTATTGTTGCCCAAGGACTTAGTGTAAATGGATGGCCAGGGCTGGTACTGCTCAAGAAGCAAAGGGGAGAGCTGGGGAGAAGCTAAAGCAAGGCTCCAGGCTGCTTGGGGAGTGTGGGAAACCCAGAGGTTTGGAACAAAGGCTCTTACGAGCGTCAGGAACTGTTTGTGTAGTTTGTGCTCACTGTATTTGGTGGGAAGGGTCAGTTCAGGGCTTGCATAGCTGGTTACAGGTTTCATCCTTCACCCCCACACAGTTTGCTGGGCAGAAATCCCAGGATCAATGTGATTTCTCAGTGAAGTGTGTGCCCACTGACTGAAGGCTGTGCAGAGCTCACAGGAGAATGCACTGGTAGCTCTGTGAGTCCTCCTGGGCTGGTGTGAGCTTAGCAGGGTCAGGTTTAGCACACATCTTTCCTATTGCCACTCCCTGCTGCTCCCTCTAGCATTGTGGTTCTGAATATGGGAACTGCCTGGCAAACAAAGCCTTTTGGGCAAACAAAGACCCACCATTGTCTTCCTGAGGCCAATACATCATGAGTATGTTGAGAGGGTCAGGGAGTCTGCTTCAAGACAGACACAATTGAAATGTTGAAGGCTTGTTAGGAAACCTCTTGGGTCTCTAGTACAGCCCTCTCTTCTGGGCCAGAAGTGACTATAAATATCTGTGTCTGACACATAGAGGCCGTGTTAGAATGGCAGCTGTAAACAGGAACATAAAGTTTGATTTCAAGGAGAGTTCTGTTCTGGGAGGTCTGCTGGAATCCTGCTGAACCCATGCTCAGCACACACCCTACAGAAGGGTCATTTCAAATCTGAGGCACTTTTAATATGAGGGATGAAAGTACTTGTGGGAGTTGATTTGGTTTTTGTCTTTGAAAATGAAAGCCACAGTTTTTCGTGCTGAATATTTGCTTGCAGCTGTTGTTAAGGAAGGGAAACTGAGGCACATTGTGAGTTAAGGGCACAGGTGGCTGTCATCTCTCAAGCTAAGATTCCATTAGAAGTCTGTGGTGAAGGCATAGCTCTGATCCCTGAATGCTCAACAGCATGATGGTTGGGAAAACAAAGAAATAACTATGGTAGTAAAGAGATTTGATGGAGAAGGGTTAGTGTATGGGTAAAAGAAGGGAGAAACTGGGTTGATGTAGAAGTCTCTATTTATTTATTGATATAAGGGCAAATTCACACTTTGGTCACATGTATCAGTTCAGAACTGACTGTCAGCTAACTCAATGCAAGTATCTGTCAACAGCGGACTCTTTGTTCCAGCACATTGAACTACAGCTAGGACTGCTACTAACAGCCTGTGCTGGCTGCTGGAAAGGGTCCATTCAGATCTCCATTGTCACTTACATTTATGGAATTGACCTTAAGAAATATTTCTTACAGAAGATTCAGGTTATTGTGTTCTCATTAAAAATGCTTAATACTTACCACAATTATTAGCATTTGCAGAGTGAAAGAGTTATGAAATTCCATGTATTTTTCAAGTGAGGCTTCCCTGGCATGATTTTGGAGCTACGCTTTTCATGTTTACAGAGAAGTTAAGTTTTAGAAAGTGATTTCATAATTCCCAAGGAGAACAACAACATCACGCTTCTGTCCAAGGGGAAATGGATCAAAGGGGTTTTGTTTAGAGAGCAGTCACATTTCCTCACATCACTTCCAGTTGTTGCAGGGCTGTTGTTGCCACATCATCACTCCTAGATGTGTATGAGGCTTGGAATGTCATTAAACTTTGTGTTGTGGCTTGCAACAACGTATTTTGCTTTCTGCTCTGTGTGAAGGGAAGGAGGGAATTTTTCTGGAACCATTAAAAATATGCCCAAAATAATATGAAGGGGCTTTCAAAATGACATGTTTATACAGAAGTGAAAAGCTGAGTGGCTTCTTTCTGTCTGTCTTAGGTGTCAGAAGCTTCACATTTCCCTGAAATAAGGCAAATCTTACTGCAGTGTGAAATCTAGCCTACCTAAGTGATGTGCAAATGCTTTTTCCTGCAGAGGTGTTAGAGAAACCCTGAAGGAAATGCTAGCTGTGTAGCCCTCCTCTTCTGCCCCAGCTCCAGACCATTAGTCACAGGAGTGGTATGCAGCTTGCAGGGGGTTGGACTGGCTGCATCTGCATAACCACAGCCTTTGGCCTGCCCGTGGCTTTTCTGTCTCAAGTACATACTGGCAGCTTGTGCCAGCCAATTCTGGAGCCAGCTTGGAGTCCCAGCTGTAAGATGTGGGAGCCTTCTTCAGTTGGTGTGAAGCTGTGCTGGACTCGAGTGGTAGGAAGGCTTTGGATCAGGTTTTGCCCCGTGCAATTTGTTCCAAAGACCAAGTGAGTTGAGCAGAAACACTGCCAAGGCTGCAGGCCTGCCTTATGTGCTGGCTCCATAGGAATTTCACAGCAGCAGCAGTGCTGGCTTTGGCTGCTTTCTTCACAAAACCCCCACACTTTACAAGGCTGTATCTCCAGTTACGGAGGGATCCTGGCTGGTAGGTGAGCTAGGGAGTCTCCTGTCTGTAGAAGGGCTGGAGTCTGCCATTGCTCTGCTGAGTGCAACTAAACAACCTAAGCAAAACCAATATTTATCCTGTAAAGGCTGTGAATAGGTTTAATAGAAGTTGCAAGGAACATTCAGATTATGTGAAACAGGAGAACCCTTGAGGTCATGCATTGGCCTGAGTTTTGCTGTGAGTGCAGTAAAAGCATGGGCTTTGAAATGAAAAAGTGATGATTTCTACATTTATCATCAATGGAAAAATAGGTTTAAAACTGGACAACAGAACGTTTTGTTTGCTGCTTATTTCACTAAACCTTACTCTATTTTGGGAGGCCAATAAAGATGCACTGACGTCAAAATGGAATATTAAAGGCAGATGTTTCTGGTTAGCTTATTTATCCTAACCAGTTTTCCTGATTTTTCTGTTTTTTGGGAGATAAGTCTGGACTCGACAAAGCACATTTCCAGAGTGTGTTTTTGAGATGATTAGTTGTTTATTCAAGTTTCTGGAATAAGATGATCAATTTTATCTCCTCTACCTAGTGTCGCTACTCATTAAATTAGTATGTTGTATTTTGATAAGCCAACAATATTAATGTGCTTGATCCAGAAAAGAAGTCTCTTTCATAGCAACAATTACTAGTAACATTATTAGATGCAGATGCAACGTGCCACCAGTATGAAAAATCAAGCATCTGGAGAAGATGTATGTTCAGGTAAGTGATACAAACGAGCTTTAAGATTTAGATAAAGCCACAAGATTAATACATATGAAGAACTTTGTCTCTGTGAGCTATTTTTGGTTCATTCCCTGCCATAACCCCAAATATATTGTACACAGATTAGTTTCTCAGAGGAGGCAAACTCAGGGTTGGATGTAGCAGCAATGTTGCTTGAGATGAGGGTGAGGAAAGTTGTGGAACAGCATGACACGACACTGCTCTGCCACAGGACCCAGACTCTGCGGCAGCCAGTGCTGATAGAAGAAGAAATATTGCTCCATTAGCTCTCATGGCAAATATGCTTTGGATCTGGAGAGCAATAAATATAAATACAGACACTGGTTGCTGGAACCAGTCTGGTCCACTTGCAGAAGTAAAAGCACTCAGGGCTGCTTCCAGTTATGCCACCTTTTTTTAGGCAGCTTGTATGGCCCTGTTTATGTTTCTTTTCCACCAGAATATGGATGTTGCCTCCAACAGAGGTTACAAGAGATTAAGGCAGCAGACGGAGGGATGACAGGCTGCATACTTCCCCTTGCTTGAGGAGATGAGGATCAGCTGTTGCAGACTTAAATCTGTAGCACTGCCTCTGCTGTCCTGTTACATAGCCCTTCCCTCTGCTGAGAGACCGCTTTAGGGACCCAGGACAGCCATGATCCCCAGGCAGTGGGAAGAGCTGTTGCTTCATCAGAGGGCGATGGTAGGGGAAGGAACTGGAGGATGGAAAGAAAGTGCCAAAGAGGCACGTCCTCACTATGCTCACACTCCAGACAGCCTGAGACACCTCAGGCTCTTCATGGTCTTCTTCCCCATTCTTTCCTCCTCAGTGCCTTTCCTTACCTACATCCTGAGCCCCTCCACCTACTTCAAATCTCACTGGCCTCTCCCAGACTTTCTTACCCCTTTCGCCTTCCCCAGGAAAACCAGTGTCAGCCGGGCTTTGTGATCCCTTCCCTCAAGCCCCCTCATACCCACCTCCCACCCCAGAATTTGGTATGAGTTTTGCCTGTATTCTCAGCAGCCTCTGCACTGCTCCTCTTCTCCAAAGCCCATTGCCTACTCAGCCTGACTTCACTCACAACCTCACAACCTTCTAACACTTCCCATTTCTCAGCTGCTCCTGCCCATCTTCATCTCCTTCAATTCCTGCTGGCTCTTTACTGTCTCTTCTTGCTTCTGCTGTCCCTAGACTTGATCTGTGACCAGCACAAAATTAAACTTAGCCAATATTTCTGGGAAGCCTTTCATTAGATCTGGGAATAGAAACAACAGTGTCAACTTCAGACTAGCAAAGCATCCTTCTGCAATTGGCTCTAGCGCTGCTCATCTTGCCAGTGTGCTACAAGAGCACCCCGGATTTGGCTGAGGATATGGCTTGGTCATGGGGCTTTTGACCTTTCTTCCTTCCTAGCTTAATGCTATTTTTAAAACTCAGCCAGGGTTTTCTGCCTTGACAGCTGGATTTGGCTCAGTATTTCCATATGATTCCATAACATCTTTTTACAGTCTTATCGTGTTACTTATGTTCATTTTTAGCCCAGGGCTTCATTTGAGGGCGCTGAAGGAGTCATTGTAATAACGAACATTCCGCCAGCTGCGTAGCACAATAGCCAATAGCTTCAGACAAATCTTTTTATGGTTTTTCTATAGTAAACCATAAACCTTCAGTTTATGTGAAGACACATTAATGCAACTGGCCACATGTAATTCAGCTTATAGCAATCCAGAAAATAATGCCCAAGTAGATTACCATGAGCCTTACTGGACATTTAAGGGAATATATTTATTAAAATCTACTTTGGTCATGAGAATTTGCTTGACTTTAAACAAGTAATTGAAACCATATCGGACCGGACCCTGCCAGCCTTGTGCTGTTGGACTGTGCCTTATTCTAACTCAAAACAAGAGGTCACTTCTGGAGTCTGTGACCATTTTATCTGAGTTTGGGTGTCAGAACTGGGCACATTCTTAGTAAGAATTATTTGATTTTGTGGAATGTAAGCAGCTGTGTCTAGACATGATCTATGTAATACAGATGATGCTATGTTCTCAAGGATTTACTCATTGCTTTCCTACAAGCTCTTTGTATGGGGACTCTGCTGTCCCATGAGCAAACTGGGAATCAGGCTGTAGCTCCCAATCCCAAGTGTTGTCCAATTTCCCCTACCTCAAGTGCGCATCTGCTGGTTTAGGAGTGGGTAATACACACTCATCACCTTCCTGTCCACTGGTGCATTTTAGTCCTTAAGTGCTAGGAAATTCCCCTAGTATCAAAACCTGCCACTTTACAGCCCTAGAGATCCTCTGCTCCTTAGCTGTATTGCTCACTCCATGCAGTGCTCAGATTGGGCAGTGCCCATTTGGCATGCCCTTCACTGTTGCTGAAATCTGTTTTTCTCTGAATGTAAGGGGGAGAAAGGGATGAAAACAAGGACCTCAGAGACCACTTTGCCCTGTCTATTTTATATGACAGTAAGAAACCACTGTATCACTGCAGTGTGGTCCCATGGTCCTGCATCATCTGAGTGAAAACAGTGGGGATTTTTGACCTCTAGAACTGAGAGCTGTTGTGAAGGGTAGTGTTATGAGTTACAGAAACCTGATGGGAACATCTTTGTAAGGTAGGTGACTTAAAAGGTCAACTGGAGTGCTAATATTAAATAGCAAATATACTTTTTCTAGGGTCCCTGACTACTCACTATCATGAATCCCATCTAAATAGCCCCACTAAGTGTATATTCCAACTTCAGAAATAAATGCTTTAAAATGCATAATGTGAGAGCAATGTTAAAAGTTTCCATGTGACCCATGCTCTGTTCTCTGGGGATGTGTATGGAGTTAGTGTTCATGTGAGAAAATGGCAGGTGGAGTTAGGGATAAGTTCCTGCTAAAATACTCTGCGAATACGAAGACAGAACCTGAAGGATGAAATCCTATTTATCTCCCTCAATATCTTTTGATAGTTTAAATCTTCCTGAATTAAAGAGGTCTTCCTAACCTAGTATAGTTCATTTGCATGGAGCCAGGCTTTATCCTTAATCAGCAATTGGTCTGAAACATCACAGTCCATTTTCTTCTTTCCCATTATGCTATTAGCTACCTGTTGAGTTTTTTAGCTTCATGATGTAGCAAATGCAAACTGTACATATAGAGTCATGCTAGTTTGAGGTTTATCTTTAACTAGTGTATTATCTGTAGAGGAGAAAACACTGCTGATATGCTCTATATAAACGTTTTGATACTTTATTGGAGTGTTTAATTTCACCTCTTCTATGTCTCAGAACAAAGAGATTACTTATACAGCAGGCAGGATTGTGGTTCTGTATGCAGAAGCAGTATGGGCAGTGTGCATCTGAGTTGTTGTTGTATACTTCACTCCTGCGCCTGTATCATTTTAACTTCTCTTGATCCTCCAGTCAGAGACTGGCCCTGCTCAAGCAGTACCTTCCTTTCCTTCCCTTTCCCTTTCCCTTTCCCTTTCCCTTTCCCTTTCCCTTTCCCTTT